>RJWM01003248.1:0-115979 GCA_004363535.1 Dasyprocta punctata | reverse complement strand
CTGAGATTCCATCTCACTCCAGAAAGAATGGCCAAGATTAAGAGATCAACCAACAACAAATGCTGGAGGGGCTGTGGGGAAAAAGGAACTCTTCTCCACTGTTGGTGGGAGTGTAGACTGGTGCAGCCACTGTGGAAGTCGGTGTGGAGATTCCTCAAGAAGCTAGGATTAGAGATGCCATTCAACCCAGCTATCCCGCTTCTGGGCATTTTCCCAGAAGAATTGAAAACATCATACCACAGTGATATCTGTGCACCCATGTTTATAGCAACCCAATTTGTAATAGCCAAATTTTGGAAACAACCCAAGTGCCCATCAATCAAAGAATGGATAAAAAAGATGTGGTATTTTTATACAATGGAGCACTACTCAGCTATTAAGAAAGATTGCATTGAGACTTTTGTAAGTAAATGGTCATGACTTGAGACCATACTCATAAGTGAGATAAATCAAACCCACATGTGTAAATACCATATTGTCTCCCTAGTGTAAGAAACAGAAAAGTATATATGATCCAAAATCTATAATAAATACTACGTAAGGGTAAAAACAGCTCAAAGAACAAAAGTAACTGAGAAGGGAAAAGGCGGAAAGAGAAAAGGGAAGAGGAAAAGATATAAACCTGTATATATATATATGTAAGATAACTAAAATGAAAACACTGCTGAATGTATTCGTTATTGAGAAAGAAAAATTAATACTCATATGATTAGATCAATTTTACATGTCTATATCTGTTAATGTAAGTAACCATTTTAAAGATAATGCTACTCAATATTGCAACCATTGTCAAGTTTGTATCATCTGGTTTTGTAAACCTGCAATGTTACTGTTGTGTATTTACTCTAGTTGTTTGTCTCTTTTGCTTGTTGTCTTTGTTACATATGTCTTTTTTTTTCCTTCGCTTAAATTAAAAAAAAAAGAATCATGAGAAACAAGCTATTTACATAGTTTCAAATCATTACTCTTATTAACTGCACAGGGGGAAAAGTCACTCTGTAAAGCAGAAACCTGCCAGACGCAGTCTTGACCAAGTGACAAAGTCACATAGACTTCAGGCACTCCCTGACAGGACAGGCTCAGAGGGCAGAGCATCCTTCCTCTGATGTTGCCAAAATCCATAACCGGAATTTAATCATGAAAAATAAATCAGACAAATCCACACTGAGAAAATCTATGATAGTGCAAATTCCTCAAAAGTGCCAAGATCGTGAAAGACAAAGACTGAGGAACTGCCCCAGATTTAACGAGACCAAGGTGACACGGCAGCTAAATACAATGTGCAATACTGATTCCAATCTGAGACAACAAAAAGATGTCAGTGGGACAGGTAAGGCTCTGTGAGGCAGGACCGCTGTGAGCCGATGTGGTGCGCCAATGCTCACGTCCTTCTCTGGACCACTGCACTTGGTGGGATGTTGACATCTGGGGAAAACAGGAAAGGATAGAAGGACGTTCTTTGCACTATTTTGTAACCTTGTTTTTGCAAGCCCAAACTATTTCAAAATGAAAGGTTAAACATCCTTCAAAATCAAAAAGGATGTGGTTTGGTGGTGGAGCACATGCCTTAAAGTGCACCTGAAGGAAGAAAAAACTAGTGGGAATCATGTCAGAGTTTTTTATTCTGGGTGGATCACAGAGGCCCTATTTCTCTCTCTCTCTCTCTCTCTCTCTCTCTCTCTCTCTCTCTCTCTCTCTCTCTCTCTCTCCCTCCCTCCCATTCTATTTACTTATGTATTTATTTATTTTGTGTGGTGCTAGAGATCAAATTCACACCCCCACACAAGCACTCTACCACAGAGCTGTACGCCAGCCCTGAGAATTCACATTTCTCATGGGTTCCCTGATGACACTGATACTAGCACTGGTCCCTTTGGAAGTGTCACACTGTACGTTACCACCTCCTCCTGCCACAAGCTTACCACACACACACATCCCCCAAAAAATAAGAGCACTTCATTCACTCACTCATGTGTTCATCCATTCACTAGTTTACTGGGGTCTTTGTGTTTCCAGGCCCTTGGTTAAGAGCTCACAGTCACTATGACTGTAGGTCTATTAAGTGTGAACTAGCAAATTTTCTTCTCTAATCACTTGTGGCGACCAGGATGTTTTCTGGGAAGGAGCCCTTCAGAGAAGGTCCTGTTCACAGTAAAAGCACTATGATTTAGGTGCTTGCATGTTGCCTATTCTGTGTTGTTGTGAGGAAAGCAAGAGGGCTTTCTCCAAAATCCTCATCATGTCATTCCCTCTTTCATTGCAAGTACCCAGTGCCTGACATAGGGATACAGAGGAGCTGGGGATGCTCCAGGCTTGGCCTCAGAGTCAAATCCCAGACAGGAGCCAGTTCCATTTGCAAAATCCACTAATTTGCATATTTGCCATAAGGCTCCCATTTATTAGAGAACAGTCTTGCATCAGCCAAATGTTTTGGCCAATTCTGAGACTGTGAACCCTGTAATCTCCAAATCAGCCTGTAGATGCTGAAACCCTTTGCCAGAGATTGTAAACATTTACATCCAGGAAACACATGAGCTTTGGAAGCGGAGTCATTTTGGCTGCTCTCTACCTTGGGGAAGGTACTTGGGTGTCCACACCCAAAGAAGGCAGTACCAGGAGCGCTCCTCCCCATGGACCCACAGCAGGCAGGGAGAAGAGTGCCAAGCACCTCCTAAGTATAAACTGGGCTGTGTCCTGAACAGAAGGCACGTGTCCTCTGCAGTCCCAGGCCACAGCTCCTCAGGAAAAGCCCTTCAGGATTCATCCTCACCACAGTCTTCAAGGTTAAATAGTCTGCATGAGGTCACACAACTAACAAGTGACGTAAAAAGAATTTGAACTCTGGCAATGAGGCTCCATAACCACTACCCTAGACTGCTGTAAGACTATTTGTCAAAACCCACTAACTTAACCTGAAAATGACTACCAGTTCTAGAATTCTTGATTCATCCCATCTCCGCATCCTAAAAGTCCTCACAACCAACAACCATAAAGCCTTTCCTCTGTCGGCTAAGCACTTGGCATATATCACTTCATTTAATCCCCACAGCAATTTGGGCAGGAGCTGTTGGGATCATCTTCATTTCTCAGATGAAGAAATGAAGATATAGAGAAGTGACACTCCTTCCCTGAACCCTGACTATGTACTAAGCCTCATGCTAGGAGACCAGGTCACCTGTCTGTCTGGGAGGACCACATATGGGATTTGCACCTCTGCCTGATTTCAGAGCCCTTGCCCTAAGTCTGGCTTTTCAGCCAGTGAGCTTTAGCACAGAAGGTTATCCTGCATTCCCACCTGCTCCCCCAAATAATCTGCTCTTCTGAACACTTAAACATCTTGGCACTTGACATGATAGGCCCGTCTGTTTCCTGCCACTGCCTTTCCATCATTCATTGATTCCTTTAACACCAAGGTGCATAAAACCAGCACAGTTTCACTCAGGGTGGCCCTCATGGGAATGTGGACAGGTCTGAGAAAAGGGAAAACTGCTCTCTCTTCATGCTTCTCTGTGATTCTATCCTCCCTCCCTTCTCCTGGGGCCAGATTTCTGCCAAATGCCATGGTAGCAGGTTGCAAAGAAGGGACTATCAAAGTCACCTGGAGGTCTAATAAAGCAGAGCTGCAAGACTCACCTTAGTGTCTCTGACTCCTGAGAATCAAGGAGAGTTTCAGAATGGGAGTTTTAACCCATTCCCATATTGGTGGTATGAGTACTACTTCCTAAGAACTGCTGCTGACCTAAGCAGCCTGAGAGTCAACCATTGCAATGAGGCATCCAGAACTATGCAAGGGGCTGGTGTACCTCATGAGGATGCAACCACATGGCTAGGAGGCTGCAACTGCTTTCTCCCAGAAAGGAGGGAGAGACAAAAGAAAAGCTGAATGCATTATCCTATCCCACTGCTCCTACTGGCCTGAGCTCTCAGAATATCCCCTTGGGGAGGGAGCCCAGAGTGGATCACCCTTCCTTTTGAGCATTCCAGGGCTCCCTGCTCTCTAAGCCCCAGGAGCTTTCTTTTGGAACAGAAGTACTGTTGCAAGAGGCTTCCCTCTTCACCCACTGGGGAGTTTAGTCTCTCCTCTTTACAAACAGAATTCAGGACCTATGAGTGTGGTACATTGTGAAGGCCTAGGTTGAATCCCCAGCACTGCAAAAAATATAAAATAAATAAAAAGAACCAAATTCATTCTCTCATCAATAGGTAGGAACAGACATCAGCCTTTTCTGTCAACAAGGCCTCGTCCAACTTTGTGGCCCATTACAGCAAATTCTCTAGACATCTGGAAGCCAAGACTCTTCTCCTGGCCAACAGAGAGAGCCCAGCCCAGTGTGAAAGTGTTTTGAGGCCTCTTACTGGACACACTGGGGACAGTGTTAGAAACGTCAAAGCATAGGAGAGCCCCAGGGTCTCAAACATCAGTACGTTCTCAACACTCTCCTGAGAACAGCTCCATCATTCCCTGGACCTCAGTGGCAAAAATCTGGCTTCACAAGCAGCCTCCCGTGTGCATGCTTACGTGCAGGCTGCGGGGTCACCACTGTATAGACAGATGCTGCCCAGTGCTCACTTTCAACGCCTCCTCACTGTGTGTATACATATGCGTGTGTGTGATATCAGTCTTCATACTTCCCTTCATCCCAGTAGAAGCCCTGATTTCTGGGAACTGGAGGCCAAAAGTCATCCAGTCTGTTCCTAGCACAAATCATCAAGGTCAGCAAAGACACATGGCCTCATAGAAAGAACATTATAAGCTGCAGAAGCCCTCAAGAGATACTACATATGATCACTTTCACTAAGCTCCAGTGGTGTTTACTTCTCCTCCAGCTTCAGGAAGGTACTTGAAACATCCTAGCACAGACTCAGAGAAAGATGGAGTCACCTCCCCAATTTCCTAAGTTCTTCTGTTGCTTCAGTGATTTGCCCTGTCACCAGAAGCTGACGGTATCAGGCGCCACCCCATTAGCCCACCACAGAACAAAAGAAGAAGGAGCCACCACCTGGGAGGCCATGGCTTCCCAATGACCAGCCAGAGAAATGAAGGTCAGGTCACTTATTTGTTAAATGTGGGGTTGGACTGGATGGACTCTGAAGTCCCTTACACTGGAAGATCATGGAACCATCAGCATGTATCAATCTTGTGATCCAAACTTTATATACCTTAACTCATTTAAAAGTCGCAATACTCTTATGGAAGCAGTGTAATGAAACCCATTACATAGATGAGGAAATAAAGGTGAAGAAAAACCAGCTATCAAGCTGGTGATGTCCCACCAAGTAAAAGGCTAGGCCACTTCTCCTCTCCAGCCACCAAACCTCACCCCAACTCCAAAATGCCCTCACCTGGGAAAGGTTCCTTCAGGAAGTGGCCCCTGATGGTCTGGTTGGCTGTGCCCAGCGGGTTCTTGGCAATGAGGGTGTAGTTGCCGTTGTTGTAGTGCGTGGGCTTGTTGAAGAGCAGGCAGCCCTCGGCTAGCTCGCCCTCCTGGTAGTACTCCACGCGGATGATCTTGGACTCCCGCAGCGGCTGCCCGTTGTGCAGCCAGTGCAGCGTGGGTGGCGGGTTGCCCCGCACCACGAACTCGATGCAGTGCTCCAGACGCAGCTCAGGTTCCTCCAGGCTAACCACACGCGGAGGGTCTGTGGGGACAGGCCAGCTGGAGTCTGGGACACTGTGGCAGAAACTCTAAGTCTTCCCTGTCCAGTTCTGAAAAGGCCCAGGGAAGCAGAGGTCCCCCCAACATCCCGCCAGAGCAATAGAGATGCCTGTCTTCACCCAAACTCCCTGCATTCAGCTTTACTGGACAGTTCCCTCTGGGGAGATCATCTTAGAAGATGCAGTTGCAAGAGAAGTAGAGCACCCTGGATGTGAAAGGACACCCTTTCTTGGGGCTGCTCTCCAAAAACTGCTTTCTCAGTCTGGCCCTATGGGATCCTCTGTGCCCGTGCTGGTAGAGCGCGGTCAGTGCTCCAGCTCCAGCCCTCCCAGCCCCCTGCACCAGCCTGGTACCCAGAAGCTCTCATGATGGCACACACTTACAGTAGACAGTGAGGGCAACGCTGGCATTGCTCATGCCCACCACATTCTCTGCGATACACGTCAAGGTAAAGCCGTTGTCCTCACTTGTCACATTCACCAGTGTCAAGTTGATGGCATGGACATTGGTCCAGTTCAGATTTGTCTGAAAACCCCCCCAAAAAAGACAATAATGAAACCATTTCTGCCAGAGAAGTTCCCCTACCTGACCACCAAACACCTTCAGGAATCAAGAGGAAAGCAGGGCAAAAGGAGGAAATCTCTCTAGAAAACACAGACCAAATATTGAGCTCTTCAGAGTTAACAGTTCGGGTAATCCTCACATCAACACCATGAGGGGAATGGCAACATTATACCCATTTTACAGATGGGGAAACAAGGGTAGAGAGACTGAATACCTTACACAAAGTCAAAGTGACTTGAAAATATTGGAACTGTGTGGAATACAACTCTATGTGCTTCTTCCCATTGGAACAAGATCACAAATGTTCCCTCATGTTTATGACTCAGGGGTGATCACTCCTCAGGCTCCTGAAGGGGACCTGACCCTAGGATGCCTACCTGGTGGGTGTTGATGGACTGCAGCCCAGTGACTATCCAATCCACATCAGGCAGAGGCGACCCAGACCCATTGCAAGTGATGACAGCATTGTCGCCTTCTCGTACAGTCAGGTTGACGTGGCTCACACTGATCTCAGGAAGGTCTGGGAGAAGGGGCAGAGGACAAGAGGAGTGAAAAGATAGACAAAAGCTGCCCAAAAGAAACTACATCATGGGCTGATGGTGGCACATCATTTTTTTATTTATGTTTTTTTTTTTATTTATTCTTTTCATTCATTCATTGTGATACTGGGGACTGAACCCAGGGCCTTCACACTAAGCTACAACCCAGCCCTTTTATTTTTTTTATTTTAAAACCCAGGTTATCATTAAATTGCCCAGATTGGACTCAAACTTGCAATCCTCCTGCTCCAGCCTCCCAAGTAGCTAGGATTATAGGTGTGGCCCACCACACCTGGCTCTATGATGGCAATTCTTGCCTTGCACACTAACAGGGTCAACACAACTTGCTTGAGCTCTTCAAAGCCCTGCAAACCCCAGACACTTCCCACATCCTCCCCAGTAGACATGAGACCTCAGAATGGGATCCCACACTTGGATGTTCCTCCAGAACAAAAGATGAGTGGGGCACTTTCTCAGGAATGCACATCTAGCAACAAAGCCCAGTAGCTCCATCCCACTTTGGTTCTCACAAATCAGCATGTTTCGTGTTTCTATAAGTAGCTTGCTAAGAATTTAGATTTCCAGGACCCATCCTAGATATTTAATTGAGAAGATCTGTGGCCAAAGTCAAAAACTGACTTTTCTAAAAATGCCTTACAAGTTTGTGATTCAGTAGTCCAGAACTCACTTCCTGAGACACTTGTTCAGGTGTGGGTAACAGGTGATTCACAGAGAGCAAGAGAATCTGACCCACTAAGAAGGACACGTGGAACTCCTCCCTGTGTTCCTCAAACTGGCCTTGCTGTGGCAGGCTCAGGGATGGGAAAGCTCAACGAGTGTAAGGTGAGTCAGATCTGCACTCCATGACCGCAGAGGTCAAGGCTGGACGGTTGGGAGGGATGCAGCTCCGTCTCTGTGAGGGGCGCCTCCCTGGAGCCAGAGGGGTGGACAGGCCACTCACTCACCACACTGGCTGATGTTCATGCGAAAGAGGGGGAGCTGGGAGCCATCCGCATTGATGCAGTAGAGGCTCTGGCTGTTTAGCCTGGCCTCCCCCTGCTCCTGCCACAGCTGCATCCAGCGGATATCACAGCTGCAGTTGAAGAAGTTCTGCTCCAGTCTCCTGTGGACAAGAAGAGAGGGGAAGGAACCCCTGAACCGAAGATGGCCCAGCTCCCTCCCAGCACTGTGAGGTCCACAGACCCCCACTTCTCCACAGAGATGAAGGAAAGAGAAGTCAAGAAAGGTCATGGAGGAGGGAAAAATTACATGACAATGAATTTGCTCACTTTTAAAATGCGTAAACTCATTTTTAAAACAGAAATCCATCTCACTTAATGGCATATGGGCCAGGTTTGAATGCTCCTGCTCACCAAACCCTCGGGTGGCTTCCCATTTCATCAAAAGTCAAAGCCAAGGCACTGCATAACCCACACCATCTTCTCTCACCCCTCTGACCTTACCTCCTTCACTATGCTGACCCTCGTCAGCCATCTGTCTATCTCCGAGTTTGCTAATATGACTGGCTCATGCCTGCCTTAAAATCCTTTGTACTAAGGGTCTCTTTAGATTTCCAAGCTCTTACCCAATGTATCTGCAAGGCCCACTCCCTCCTTTCATTATGGAATCATAGGGCCTCTGATGATCACCCTCTATACAAAAGCCACTGCATTTTCCTGTTATAGCAAGGCCCAGCCCCTCATCCTGCTATATTCTTCTTTCTGGAATTTGTCATCCCTCCGCATCCCTTTACATATTTAGTTTGTTCATTTGACTCCCAAAATAAAAATTAAGCTGTGCTGAAGTCATCTATATACCCTGTTTTCTTCATTGCTATATTCCCAGCACTGAAACTGAGCCTGGCTCTTAAATTCTTATTGAATGCAAGAAGGAGACAGTAAGAGTAAGAGAGAGAGTTTCTCTATAGGGAAGCAGGTGGCAGGCTATTTCCAAGATATATTCAAAGTCCATTTGTGGATCACTCTTCTTCCTTTGGGATTTCAATGGGTCCTCAGTAAGCACCTGTTCCCTGTCTGGCAATGGGCTGAGGGCTGTTAATCTAAAGATGAATAAGACACCCCCTGTCCTGCAGGAGCATTGAACCCAGGGCCTTCACACTAAGCTACATCCCAGCCTTTTTATTTTTTATTTTAAAACCCAGGTTACCACTAAATTGCCCAGTCTGGGCTCAAATTTGCAATCCTCCTGTCTGAAGGAGGAAGAATCAAGTTCAAAGCCCCTCTTCTCCATGGATTTTCCTTATGACTTGAAGTCATGTCCCTCCTTGATGAGATTAGGAAAACAGCAAACAGCATTAATCAATCCAAAAACTCTTAAAATAAAAAATACCCAGTAAATCTGAATGCCTGGATCATTAAGGGAAACATGATTCTCTCTCTGGACTGTTAAGGGTATCGATTGGTTGGTACCAAAAGGGAGAACACTTGGGTCACTGCACAAAGACCCTGGATATTTTTGACAACTGGCAAATTCCAAAAATAGTTAAGCACGCATTAGCACTAATCAGCTTTCAGGAAAATGTGAGGGGTCTGAGGAGAGGAATCAGTGTGTTTTAGGCACAAGGACATCTTAGGTAAAATGTGTAAATACCCCTACATAATATCATCCTCTTAGCCTAAAAGTTCCCAAGGCTTCTTTCTGCATGTAGTGCTTTCAGAAAAGGGGAGGGAAGGGAACTGGCCTTTACTGAGCACCTGCTTCCAGGACAATCCCAGGAGCCATGTAGTCCTCATGCAGATGAGAGAATCACATTCAAGGCCCCTTGGCTGGTGTGTATCAGAGCAGTTTCAAACTCCAGTCTCTTGGACTCCAATACCCACACACTCTCCACCCATCTGCCCTGGAAAAAGTGTTGCAGGGTACAATGGAGATGCAAAGAGGAGTGAGACTGGACCCCAGACTTTGAGAGCTCATGTAAGCAGAGACTGCAGGGAACAGCTGGAGGAAAGCGGCAAAAACTGAAGTATGGGACAGGGAAGCACGGTTCAGCTTCAACAGACTCTGTGCCAAGGGGAACCAGGAAATAAAGCTGGAAGGGCGAGTGCTAGCCACATGGGAGAGGACTTTCACTGCCACATCAGGAAGTCTGTAATTCATCCAGGAGGCAATGGAAAACCATTGAGGTCCTTGGAATAAACTGGAGACTGATGTGAATATAGTAGCTGTGCAAAGAAAAGCAAACCAACAATAGTGAACAGTATAATCCACCTAGAAGGAGAACGAGATATAAGGAAACCAGTTAGGATGCCTCATCAACACAGGGTCACCTTGGATAATTGTGTAGTTCACACATTTTTCAAAGAATTCAGTCAAAGCAATGAATGGAGGATGAAATCCAGGTCCATGGTCCTGGCACTAGACCTCAACTGTCTAGAGAGGCATCTTTTCTAACTCACACATAGGTTTTATACAGGCCGGTAGAGTCTAGGCCACTATTCTCAAACCTTTGGGATCATAAATCCTTCATAATTACAATTTTTGAGGAACTCAAAGAGCTCTTTTTATGATTTATATTTTTCAGTATTTACCATATTAGAAATGAAAACTGAGAAAAATTTAAAACACTAGCATACATTAGCAGAAATTCCACAAGCCACGAGGACCATAAGGTCATCACAAGCCATGTGTATCTAGGAAACTTCACGGTACCTCTGAGTGCAGAAGAGGTAACTAATGTCTAAGTGCTGCCACAAAAATTGATTCTGCTTTGCGTTCTCCCTGGAAGGGTTCTGAGAACCCCCAAGTGACCCTGGACCACTATTTGAGAACTGCTGCCCACTAAGCAAGGCCCTACAGCAGGGTGGTAAGAATTGGAGAAAAGGAAGAGGAAGAAACATCAAAGAGAACACAAGGCATGTTTGGCATTTTGCTGGAGGCAGATGAAAAAGAAACACTAGACAATGAAAAAGAAAAAGAAAGGGAAAAAGAAGAAAAAGAAACATGGAAGATGAGTTTTTAAGCTCACAGGACAGGAAAGCAATGGCAGAGACAACTGCCTTTGAGTGAAAGCAGAAAGGAGTCAGAGAAGATGGGGAGGTGAAACATACTGGGAATGTGGGTGGGGCAGTGTGGGGAGGGAGAGGTCAAGGTCCCAGAGGAGGAAAGGGAAAGATGAGCCACAAAGCCATGGAGGTGCTTGATTCCAGGTTAAGCAAGATGCCTGCATGGCTGAAAACTGGGACAGAAAGAAGAGAAAAAGAAGAAGAAAGTCCCAGGGAAACAACAGGATAATAATACCTGTATCACTTTGCCATTGTGCCAGGTGTCTTATATGTATTGCTTCACTGATGCCTCACAAGGAGGAAGCACAAGAAGGAAGGGGACCTCTGAAGGCTTCCTTAGGAAAGCAGAAAGTCGAGTTTACCACTCAGCATGTGGAAAAGGGAGGCCTGTGGGGGTGGAGTGTTTGGATCCTGCTGTAGCGACGGCGAGAACAGGTCTGGAAGCCTTGCTGGAGGACACCGAGCGTCCAGATGCTTGAATGTGTGCAAACTGAACCAGGTCAGCCTGTTTTTTCCCAGCTGCTCACTTGACAAGATGTGCCCATTCATTATTAAGCAGGTGTAAAAATACAAATTATCCACCCGGGTTGAAAAGACTAGACAAGTGAGGGGTTTGGCAGAGCTGCCGCACAATGCATGACAATTCTGCCTTGCATCGGAGCCTTGGAGCCAGGCACTGCAATGTATCCCAACATGTCAGAGGGCCCTCAAAGGCAGCCATCACCCAAGTGTCCTGAGGCTGCCAGGAGAATTAGGTGAGATGTTTACCATGTGCCAAAGATGCTGCCAGGCACAGTCTCAGTCACAGTTCATTCCTTTCCATCCTTTTCTTTCAAACCACAGTCCAGCAAAGGAATGCACCTTGAGAGCTGATCATTTGCTGCAACCCAAAATGTCCTGGAAACTGCAAAAGGATCTTGAAGATTTTCCCACTCTCCTGCACTGTCTCCTTGCAGGATAAATCACACAACTATCAGAATGCATTTTGAGCTTTAAAAAGTAGCACCCTGTCAGTCCACTGAGCCAATCTATAATCATCTTTATATCCAGACAAGATAGGGTTGGCACAGTGAAATGGGCAAGAAGCAGACACAGGCAACTCCTAGGTCTAAATGATGCTATCCATTCCAGTGCCCTTCTCCCATCAAATCAGGGCTCAGGCAGAGGAGTCTTCAGTCAAGCGCTTCAGGGGCTGACATGCAAGACCGAAATCCTGGCTCTCTGTGCTCCTTCAATAATGCAGGAAGTCCCATGAATAATAGAGCAGCTACTGATTCAGAGCAAAGCTAACCAACACCCAGCCCTTGCCCCAAGCTGGCCCAGGGCCTAATCACAGGACCCTGGGGCTTCCCACAGATTAACTCAGCCCCAGCCAGTGGGGCCTGGGCATGCAAGCACTTTGCAGCACAGCCAAGCCATAGTTTGGTGTTTAGAAAACATTGATTTCCCAGCAGTCAGCGCTTGGACTGCTTTCTTCTTCCCTTCACAGCATCAGCGCTTCCCTTCACAGCATCCTGGGGCCCAGTGGTAGAAAGTGAAAAGGGTACCCAGATTAGTAAGTCCAGTACTACTGTCACAGAGTAACGGACACAGTCCAGGCCTCCTAGAGAGAGTAGTCAGGTGTAGAAAAAGTAGATAAACTAAAGATCTGAGTTGAGTCAACTGTGTCACCATGAGCAAATATAATGGGTGAAATTGTGTCCTCCAAAAAGATACATGTCTGAATCTTTACCCCAGTTCATGTGAATGTGACCTTCTTTGGAAGGACTCAAGGTAAAGATCAAAAGATGTGGTCATTTTGGACTCTGAATGACCCCTAAGCTGAATGACTTGGGTCCTCATAAGAGAATGGAGAAAAGAATGAAAGACAGAGATGCGAGACTGAGGCAGAGACAGAGGGAAACTCTTGCAAATCAAAGAACACCACACTTCCAGAAGCTGGAAGAGGTGAGGAAGCATACTTCAAGGGAAGACAGCCATGCTGACATCCTATTTTAGACTTCTGGCCTCCAAAACAGGGAAAAATCATTTTCTGTTGTGTTTAGTCACCAAATTTGTGATAATTTGTTAAAGAAGCCCCAGGAAACTGCAAGTAACTTAATTCTTCAAAGTTCCATAAAATAGGAATGACTGCATTTGACATCCGTTCTTCATAAAGTGATGGAGAGAATTAGCAATAATATACATTAACATGCTTTGTGAGTTAAAAGGGGGCCTTAAAAAGGCCAGAAATTATATTATTATAGTAATACTGCTATTAACATGATTGTTTAGTGACTTCTCTGAGAGCTTTCAAAGTGGTCACAGCCAAGACTCAGAGAAGCAAAGTGCCAGGGTCAGCCCAAACCCGTCTGAGATGGAGTTAATATTTTACCAAGTTGATTAAATCTGTAAATTGTATCAGAGGTAATTATCACTTTGCTTTAAGAAAATGAAATATTCCTATCTATTTTAATCATGTCTGTTCTGTGCATGCATGGTATTAAGAGAATCCTGCCTGAGATGCATTAGTGGTCCCTAGGGTATTTCCAGAGGGTTTCTAAACTATGGGTTAAAGTCTTCTGGTGCCTCTGGCATTACAAAATGGTATCATGGGATTCAGAAGCCAAGCTTCCTTTCTTCCTAATTTGTTCTTTACCTCTCCAATTCTAGCTCTGATTTTTAGACTGAAACAGACAGTTTCAGTCTTCTTGCAAGGAAAAATGAAAATCTACCCATAAGCAGAAATTTATGAGATTATTATACAACGCCAAGCCAAATTCATTCAAATGTGTGCCATGGAAATATTGCTATCTACTCTAGATCAAGCCTTGAAAGACACTCCTAGTTTATTCAGTGAGAGGAATACCACCTGGACTGATGGGAGGCTGTGAACCAAGTACCTGCCAAGTTATCACCTTTCTCACAAAAGTAAATGACAGAAAGTAAAGGATGGGTCCTGGCCTATGGCAAGGCTCTGAGATAGCTAACTTTTTTTTTAATCCTGTGATCTCATTCCAACACCTTGAACTGACACCTTGAAAGTGGCTTCTAGAAGGAAAGACAGAGTATATAGGATGCATGACTGGGTTGAAAGAGCATGGTCACTGGAAACAGTAGACCTGAATGACGATAACGCCAAACATCACAATGCTAATCCCCAGATTTACCATTTACCAATCATGTGATTACACTTAGTTGTTTAACTCAACCGTGCCTAAAATCCTACATTTGTAAAACTGGCTAGAATGTTTCCCTGTGAGACTGTTCCAAGGATGAGACAGGTCCTTGTACACATTAGATACTCAAAATGTTCCTCTTCCTTTGCTTATCCTACTGAAAATATAGTGGACACTGAACCCTTCTAATGGGGAGTCTCATCAGCATCAATTCTGATATCAAGGATGGATTGCCTACTGGGGAAGAGGCTGTTAGAAGGTATGGCAGAGATTCACAATGATGGAAGGAAATATGCTAAGAAAGTGATAAATGCTCTATTTATCTTTCTGTCTCTGGAGATGTTCACTAGAAATCTCATACTTCTGGCTTGTGACTTTTCTGGCTGCCTCTTCATGCTGAACCCTCTCTTCTCCAAGGTCCAAATTCTTTCTTCCTAAAAATACCCAACCCATTCCCTACATATCCCAGCCAACAGGCTCCATCGAGTAGACCCTGTCAATCTAGATGGTTCATGGCAGATGGCGCCATGTGAACTAATCAAGAGAAGAAAATACTACCCCCTCTTCCATTTGCCAGGAATTGGGATTGTTTGGATTTTAATCATAGCCACAGTTAAAAGCCAATGCACAGGCCCTCCAGCCAGAAGATAAATTTTCCACTTTCAGCACTCAATGCTTCCTTCATAAAAAAAGACTCCTACAGGGCAACTGCTCCTTAGAGGGGGGGCTTCCTTACTCTCCAATATAATTTCTTCTTATTTAACAATCTGACAGAAATAAAATACTTCACAGACATGATGGCACTCATGCGCTGACTCACACTGGAAGGAATGTCTTCATTCTTCCATAAGTTACATCTAGCTCACTGGTGTATTGATCCCAAGCAAAGATGAATACAGAATCCCCATGATCCTCTGGGAGAAATCTGACATTTTCTTTAAATATACATCCATGGAACAACTGTTTCTAAATCTCTACAAAACAGGTCACCAGGGCAGCACACCATTGATTTCACATCCAATGATTTCTTAAAAAAAAAAAAAAAAAAAAACACTGAACATTTTCTCAATAATTCAGCTAACAGCAGACCCCAGATAGCCCCTAAAAGGACACCATCCCTGGCCTCCCTAGATGAAGAGGCAGAATCCCAGGAGAAGCAGATACAAGATTGCCAAGAAAGTGAGGTCTCCAGGGCTGCCAATTGGTTCAACAACAATTTAGGAAAGAACCAGCTATGCATTTTTGGAACATTATTGTAGAATGGATCCTTGCATTAGAGAAAGATTAAAAATACTGGGAGACAGTTAAATGTAGTGGTCAAAGTTTTCAATCTATGAACTGCCATTTTATGGGTGTCCTTAAAGAAGATACTTAACCTTGCTAAACATTTTGGTGTCCTTGAAGATGAATTGATAGTAATAATTCCTACCTTACAGAATTGTCATAAGACAAATTAAATAACACACGTAACTTAATAGATTACCTGGAACACTGCCTGGCACAGAGAAAGAGCTCTGAAATCAGTGTAATAATTATAGTGCTCATATTAATATTCCTCTAAGATCTTTTCCACCTACAAAGACATGGATGAATGCAACACAAAAAGTGTAACAGTCTGACATTTAGATGCCTATAGTATGGTCTGTTTTTAGTATTTTATAAACAAATATATATATATATATATATATATATATATATTTACATTTTTTCCAGCTTAGGTAGGAGTTATTATTGGTGTCCACCTGGATTTCAGCCATAAGTGACAAAGAACTCTAATGGCAATGCTGATGGTACCCATACCAGAGTAGTAGCCTGGTAAGAGGGGCATAATCAAGCCTAAAAATGGAAATCAACCCACATCAGTGTTGTCCTAAAATCTCAACACTTTGAAAGAGACATACTCTGTCCATTCTATCCCTAGAGTGGCCTTCTGATGCATCCTATGGGCACTCAGGCTGTTGAGAATAAAGACAGTATACATATTGTCATGGGATGAAAAACTATAGGGACACTGGATATAAATACTCCCCTTCCTACCAACTGGTCCAAACACAAAGGATCATGACTAAGGTCTTTCTAGGTGAAGGAAGAACACACTGAAAGGCCAATAGCCTATGCAGAGGTCCAAGGTCATTGCTTCTTGGTAAAGACAACAATAAAGCAATCTGCCCTCAGTGAATCTGGATCTGAGTCACCAAGTAAAAAAGAACACATGTGCAGCATCTCTGAAACCCTGACTCCCTCACTTCATCCATGCCTCAATTCCTTTTCAATTTATTCCCTGATTTATTTCCTCAACATAATACGCTGTCCTTCATGCACAGAGATGACCAAATGACTCATACATCAACATGAGTTATTTTTTTCCATCAGTGGTCATGAATTCTCATTCATCCAGACAACATTTGTTTGCACGAAATAGCTGGCCAGGGTAAGGGTGCATTCATTAGCCTTGGAATACAGCAAGGCTAAGCAGTTCCCATGTGGATTAAATCAATGTATCTCACCTCCTGCCAGCTCCCAGGATGCCCACACTCAAGCCAAAATAGCTCAAAGGAGGTTGTGAGTGGTGAAAAAGACACAATCTTAAGCCATGAAGTGTGGGTTCATGTCCTGACTCCACCAGTCCTAATAATGCAATCATGGTTGAGTTTTGAATGCCTTTCTGGGCCTCAGCATTCTCATCCATAAAATGCAGAGTATCTCCTAATACTCTCATGGTGATAAATCTAATGAAAGCATACCTCATAATCTATAAAGTTATATAACGCAGTCATTTATTTAAATTGACACATATTCTTTATTATAAATATTAATACCATTACTTCTAATTACCTGCAAATCATAAAATTAAGCCCTGATAAGAGATGAGATTCTGTCTTTGACATATAGTGTTCATAGAAAGAGCATCAGAAATCAAGCCCAGGGGTGGATGGCTCTCACTGAACATGGTATACTTGAGGTCATCCAAATCAAGCAGTTCCTCGCTGCACAGCCAGCCTTCAGGTAGCTCCAGGGCCCGACATTTCTCCTCACCCAACCATGACCACCACTTCACCACCTGCACGGTCATCGAATCCACACTTACAATTCCCGAAGACTCAGTGTCTGGAAGAGCTGCCATGAGAGCGTGGTGAGTCGATTACTCGATAGGTTTCTGCAAGATTGACAAAGAAAGAGGAGTTAAAGGACAAGTCAGCCATACACACTATTCTCCCTCTAGAGCTTGGTCATTTCACTTGGAGCCTGGCTTTGTCTTTCTTCTTTTTCTTTTTCTTCACTTTATTCTGCCAACAATGCATCTGCTGGTAGTTGAGGCTACAGATCAGGTTTGGAGAGGAGTCTAAAGTCTTTTTAGAGCAGTCTTAAAAATCAAGGAAGCAATAAAATCCTCTTGGTTACTCCCCCATGATCTCTCCTCAGGACAAAATTCCAGTGAGCCTCCTGAAGCCATCCTTCTCTAGGAGGACAGAGACTTCTGAGGGTACCTTAAAATCTACACACCCTTAATATTCCATTGGGAAAAACTGCAGGTCACCCAACTCCTTCTAGCCACCCCTGCCCAGCAAGCATGCCCATCCATGAGATGAAGACATCAACCTTTTATTCACACATCTGTTCTCCTCGTAACAGCTATTTAATTGTTCTCATTAGGATGTACAGGGGAAAGGAGCAGCCATTAGTCTCCCATATAAAAGAAGAAACACACCACAGTTAGCACTTTGCCAGCCTCAACAAACAACTTTTGATGGAATAACAGCCCTTAAAGGCAGCAGACAGTGGCAGAAGTGGCACCCCAGGAACAATGTTCTCATCTGCTGATGGGAATGGGTGGCAAGCAGGCCGATACCATCTAGGTAAACGTCTGTCCACACACATGAGCATGCATGTGCTTGTGTCTATTAAACAAGGAGGTAATGAATGCAAACACAGACTCTTGTTTATGCTCATACGTATGCTTACACATGCACCTATATTCAGATGGCTTCTATAGAAGATATGAATTGAGTCTGAAATGTAGGTTACACTAAGGATTGAGGGGGCAGACTATGGGAGGGGGAAGATAAGGTCCCTCTGGAGCCTAATATTCAAGTTACAAGTGAATAAGCAAGAAGAGGAGCATAAACAGAGTGTGACATAAGTAACTAATGTGGGAGTGAGAGAAGGTGACTACAGAGAGGTTCTGAGAAAAGTGCCTTCTAGAAGGTAATGTGAGACCTGAAACAAACTGGAGAAGTTGAGTGTCAGGGGAGAGTTTGGACAGTGAAAGTAGTGAGTGCAAAGGCCCACGAGGAATCTGAGCTAAGAAAGAGATCAACCAGGAGGGAGGTCAGGGCGGTGCTTTGGGATAAGTGGGAGACAGATTTGTGCTACACCCGTGGACTTGTAGTGCTGGGAGAAGACTGCATTTTATTTTAAAGCGTGATGGAAAGGCACTGGGTAGTTTTTAATGGGGAAGTGACACAATCTAATTACTATGTTTTTAACTGGAAGAACAGTGCCAGAAGCTGGCAGGCCAATTAAGTAACTGCTAGAGTGTTCCAAAGAAAAGGGAGGATAGACAACTAAGTGGATGGATTAAAGATAAATGTTGGAAATGAAGCCACTGGAACTGGACAAGATCTTGGAGAAGAGGGTGAGAAAACCAAGAGAACAGGTAAGTGGTGAAGCCACTTAATGAGATGAGAAAGATTCCCAAAAGATCACACTGAGGCCATGAAGGAAACCAAACAGTCTGTTGAATAGACAGGATTGAAGTTCACCTAGGGAGAGTGTATACTCAACGCATAACAAGAACAGATACTCAAATAAAAGAGCAACCTATGGGACGGAGTGTTGCCTTCACACACTCAACTTGCCCAGCCTGTCTGTGACAAGCTGGTTGGGCCTAGATTGGCCTAGATTGGCCAAACTTTGGCTAGCCTGTGATGGCTCCAAGCACTCAACCACCTCTCCTTTGCAGAGCTGAGTACCTTGATGTGACAGCATGTACTCACTAAAGCTATAAACCTAAGTCACCCACAGAACCTGTAGTGATCACATGTTTTATCCCTGAAAACTTCCACTATCCCCACTGATCAGATAGAAGGGGTGGTAGAAGCACTGTACTGATGACCAATGAAGGACATCACTGGCCAAACTCTCCACAGTGTCCTCTCTCCTACTTTGAGGGGTGACACAGAGGGCTCAGTACATGTCTCCCAGTCACTTCCCCTCCCTAGCTCCTGGACTGGCAGCCCAGAATTTGGGTTGAGAACAACAGATTTCAGTACCACTCTCTGAGTCTCTGTTGTCATTAGCCTTCATGATGTGTGAATCAATCTGAGATTTGAACTGTCCAGGTAGCAAGTTTTTTCTCTCCGTTTTTTCTGATTTGCTGTTTATGTATAGTTGCATCTTTGGACAAGCCCCAGATTTCCATATCCACAATGTAATCCTGTCAGAACTTGGGGGAGAAAGTGACCTCTGCCTTAGGCTTCCTTGAGCAAAATCCCTAGTCTGAAGCTGAACAGCAGCATACTACAGGGACTCCACAACCCAAAACCCTAGGTATAAAAGGTCCTGGGGCACAGCCCCTGGTAAGACAGGAGCTCTCCAGGTAACACCGAGGAGGGAGGAGCAGCAGGAAGCCCCAGGCAGAGACCAGGCTGCCAGTAGTGTCCTCTCCCAAAGGTCATGCTTTGCTACATTAGGCAGAAATGTCAAGAGAAAATTGGATTCTGAAAGAAAGAAAATAACAAGCATTCTGGGCAAATAAAGAATAAGAAATAGCATCATCTCTTCCTTATTACAAGTTAAAGGAGAGTGGGGGCAGGATACCTGGCAAAAGGGAGGTGCTTTCCCAGGGGTGGCTTCATCTGCTGCCCATCTCCTCCACCCTCCTCCCACCAGGCCCACCTGAAAGAGAAAGGTCCCTTAGATTGCTCCAGCTCTTGGAGTCCAAATGGAGTGGTCAATACCACACTCTGCCCTCTGCACACATGCACATACGCACACACTCAGGGCCATTACTGCACACAGTGAGTGAGGAGTATAGCATGTGCAACCTGTGCAGCTGTATACAATGCCCTGCCAGAGACACACAACAGAAGCACCCAGCCCTAGGAACATACATAGAAAAAACAAGAACAAAGGCAAATATGCACCCCACAAAATCAGCAGGGTACATCTCTGGCCATCCTGCCCTTTTGGACATTTACATGTTTTCATGATGCAGGATAAATGTGAAAGCTGAGTCACAGGGCTTCAATAGACCCATTTGGAACTCACTGGCCCAATTTTCCTTCCAGTTGGTACCTCACCTGCCTTCAACTGTCATCAGTTATTGATAAGCTGGTTGTCCTGCTCATCAGACAAGCATTTAATTAAGAGTCTTCTTGCCTATGTGTGCCATGGCAGCCTCCTAACCACTATCACCCATCTCTGACTTTTGCTGGGGTCACTGGCCAGTGTCCAAGCCACCTAACCATTGAATTAATTTGGTGAACAAGATTTTATGAGATGATACATCAAACTCTCTCCCCAAATCAAGTTCCATGACGTCGCCCCCCTCTATCTCTCATCTGAGACTCCCAAACAAAGCCATTAATTTTGTCCTGCACAAATGGCTCTCTCATAGCCAGACTCAGGGGTCCAGAAGTAATAAACAACCATGATGTGGTTGCAGGGTATTCTGGGAAAAAGGAACTAGACACACATATGGCCAAACTCCAGGCCTCAAGGAATGATGAGGCTGAGACAGCCCATCCTAAATTAATCCTGCTGTGAAAAGGGATCTTCAGGCAATCTCTTTTGGAATGGGAGAAAGAAAGCTCTATAGAGAGAGAGCCCCATGACCTTCCTGAGGGAGGCACTGACTACAGCAGAAGCACAGAGTGCTAAGATTGGGAAGATGTCACCCTTTGTCCCAGGAGCCCTATTGCCCTACAGCAGGATCAGTGAGATGTGCTCTGTTGCCAACAGAAACCAACCAGATGAGCTCTTCTCTTGCCTAAACACATTATATCCCCTGCGGGTGTGAGGGTTGAGGAGGGGACATTAAACCCATTCACACAGTGATACTTAAGAGAGAAGGCTTTGTGGAGTCACTGGGTTAACAGTGGATCCAAATGTGGAAGCACCTCTTCTGTTGGCAGAGGCAGGCCCTGTGGGCAGGAATGTCTGAGAATCCTAGAGTGTAAGAGGATGTTTGGGACGGGTGCCCAGCATGCCTGTTTAGTAGACTGGGCTGACCAAACCATCCATCTGCTATTCAGCCAGCACCCTACTTGTTTACATAAGCACCACTGACCCTTTTAGCTGTGTCCACCCCTGCTCCTGGATGCTCACACCACCTCTGCCTCTCGTCTGCCCCTTTGCCTGGGTTTTGTCTTGTGTTGACATAGGTTACATGTTTGTGTCCTCCTCCAAAACTGATACATTGAAATTCTAACCTCTGATACCCTAGAAAGTTACTGTGCTTGGAGACAGGGCCTCAAAAGAGATGATTAAAATTAAATGAGGTCATTTGGGTAAGGCCATAATCCCATCAAACTGGTGTCCATTTTAGAAGTGAAGGTTTGGGCACAGAGGGAAGACCAGGGAGATACAGGAAGAAACAGCCATTCACAGGCCAAGGAGAGAAGCCTCAAAAGAACCAAACATTCCGAAACCTTAATCTTGGACTTCTAATCTCCAGAACTGTGAAGAAATAAATATCAACAGTTGAAGCCACTCAATCTGTGGCAATTACAGCACCCCCTGTCAATGAATATACCCACTCTTAGCCCCTCCTTTCCTCTGAGCCCTGGCAGCCAAGTAAACTGCCCCACCATGGCCCCTGAAAGACTGCAGGCCATGGCTTCCTGTCACCCCCTTGCTCTGTCTATGCATGGTCGCTCTAGAAAATAAGGCTTCCACTCAATTTTCAGTTGCTAAGATCCAACAAGAACCTGTCCACTGTGCAGCTCCTGGGTATCCTCCAGTCTCCTCTTGCACATGATTATTGAAGGAGAAAGCAAATAACTAGGAATATTCTCAGCTTCACCCACAGATGGATGCCCCCATGCCAGTTTCTCCTGAAGGGTTATCTCTGCAGTTGCTGAAGGCCACTGCTCCTCCTCTTCCTGTGAGCATCAACTGTGCACCCTATACTTCCAGCACTGCTAACTGGAAACCCTACTCACCTTCCCCTGGTCTCCTAGGATGGCTGGAACCATTGCAATGCAAATCTCCACAAAGGTAGCATTTTGTAAGGTATGTCTCCCTTCCTTATGATCTAACACCTCAGCTATCCATCTGCACACTTTTTTTTTCCTTTCCGTAAAAGAGATACCTTCTTGGTCTTTGTCTTGTTGGAAGTAAGCCCCCAGACTTAAATTATCAGTGCCAGAAAGAATGGACTCAGACCCAGGACAAGAGGTCTTGCCAAGGCAAGATTTTATTTCTGCAGGAGGGCACATGCACTCCCCAGCAAAGAGGTAGGAGGTACACAGGACAAAGGAGGGTTTCCCCCTTTATCCCTGCTGCAGGAGCAGCAGCTGACTTTTTCCCCTTTTGCTCAGTTGAAGGTTCACAATCTATTCCAGTTGGCTAGTTTAAATGGTTCAAAGGGGGAGAATCTAAAGGGTTGCTGAGGGGAAAGAAGAGGGTGCGGGGTGGGGTTATCAGAAAGTCCTTGGCTGTCGATAAGCTATCTTTGGTTTGTAGTTGTGTTCCCAAAATTTCTCACAACTTGGTGTGCTCAGAAGGGGCCACCTGGGGTGGACTAGAGTCCATGATGGAGACACTCTTTGTTTATACTTTCGATAGACAAGACCTTGTTTCTTACCGTCTTAATCCGTGCTGGTTGCTACAACAAAATATCATTGACTAACTGACTTATGAACAAAAGAAATTGATTTCTCATACTTCTGTGGATTCTTGAAAGACCCAAAATTCAGGGGCTGTAGATTCAGTGTCTGGTGAAGGCTATTTCCTCTTGGTGACAGCTGTTTTCCTACCTAACGCCACATGGTAACAAGGATTATGGATGTCCTGGATTATTTTGTCAGGGCATTAATTTCATATTGTGATGGCCCCACCCTCACAACCTGATCGCTTCGCAAAAGTTTCATCTCCTAACCATCATTTTGAGGGTGAGGATTTCAAAATGTGAATTTGGGGGGACACAATCATTCAGACCATAGTAATCTTCTTGGAGGCAGCCAGCCACCTCTCCCACCCTGCTATACTGAGGTGCTTGTGAAATTCTTGAAGAAGCAGGAGGAATGATCCCCACTGCAGCACTGAACCCACACTTTATTGCAAAGAAGTTAAGCACAGAGGAAGGGCAGGCTGGCAGTCTACTGTCCACCTTCACAAAGGCCAGGGCTCACACCTCCTCCCGTCTTGACCATGACCCACACCAGACATGGTGAAGCCTACCTTCTAAACCTTGGCAACCATTAGCCTCCTTGAATAGAAAGAAAGGGTGGAGGGGAGGGAGAAAGTGAAAGAGGGAAAGAGGGAGAGAGGGAGGAGGAATGGAGGAAGGATGGAAGGGAGGGAGAAAGGGAGGGAGGGAGGGAAGGAGGAAGAAAGGAAGGAAGGAAGGAAGGAAGGAAGGAAGGAAGGAAGAAAGGAAGGGAGGGAGGAAGGAAGGGAAGGAAGAAAGGAAGGTGGGAAGTCAGGCAGGCCACACTGTCATCTTATCACTAGAGCCTGCTCCTAACCCCCTAAAATCCAGTGCTGAGACAAGGATGCAGGTGTTGTCTCCCAACCTCTCCCTCTTTAAAAGCCAAGAAATATTTTTCTACATCATTGATATATTTGCTTTTCCCTCAATTAAATTGCTGTAAAAGGGGTTGGGGGTTAAAGCCATTTGAACCATTTTTATTCAGCTAAATTATACTGGATGGCTCATTTAATGAACTTTAATGAAGCCAAAATGCTTTCTCTAATCAAATCTCAACTGACGTGACTGGTGTCGTGATCTTAGATCAGCAAACTGCAGACAGCCTCCTCTGGAAGGCCCTGTGCTGGGCCAGGCCAGGCTTTTCCCAGGGTGTGTTCCTGGGAATCTGAGCCTGCAGCTTGCTTACAGGTGAAAAAATCACAGGGCTTGAAAAATGTTGTGCTAAGAGAAATTAGCCAGGCTTATCTACTGCAGAACTTCCCAGCGCCATAACTAAGAGAAGGATCCAGCTTATTGAATTTCTCAAACTTAATGGATCACAGAACCTTCTCCATGGAGCACATAGCAAAAACATCATCCTGCCTAACATACTTAGGGAAGGGTGGCACACCAAAGGAGTCAAGACTAGCGGTTTATCTTTGCAGTTTTACTAGAACACAACCAGGCTCACTCATGTATGTGACGTCTATGGCCATGTTCTAGGCTAAATAATCGACCTCCTAAAGATACCCACATACTAATCTCCAGAATCTGTGGATAAGTTAATTTACAAACAAAAGTGCATAGAGGCCCCTGAGGTTAAGGGAAAATTATCCTAAGTTATCTGGTGGTCCAAATAGCCACAAGCCCTTAACAGTGGAAGAGGATGGCAGAGGAAGTTGGACAAAGATGTGACTAGGGCAGAAAGGACAGAGACATGCCAAGCTGCTGGCCTTGAAGATGGACAGGGGAGCTGCAAGCCAAGGAACACATGCAGACTCTAGAAAAAGAAGAAGCAAAAGCAGGAAAACAGGCTCCCACAAGAACATCCAGAAGAAAATACAGCCCTGCTGATACCTTGATTTTAGCCCTTGAGACCATGTTGGGCTTCAAACCTCAGAGTTAAGATGAATTTTCATTGTTTTAACATCACAACCTGTGTGTTAATCTGTTACACACACATGGGAAACTAATACAGTCCCCTTACACATTATAGCAGAAAACCTGAATTATCATGATGGAAGTCAAATGACCACAAAACCCACAATCCTCATTTACTAAGTGACCCTTTTCAGAAAATACAAGGTAGCATCCCCTGATGTAGACCAGCACTTTTCAAGAGAAGTAGAAAATAAGCCGTATATACCACTTGAAATTTTCATTTTTAAAAGTGCAAAAAAGTTAAATTAATTACAGTAATGTTTTTTTACTTAACTCAATGTGTCTAAATTATCATCAATTCAACACATAATCAATATAAAAAATACCATCAAGATATTTCACAACTTTTGTTTTTGTTTTTACAGTAAGTCTTTGAAATCAATGTATATTTTACACTCAAAACACATCTCAGTGTGGACTGGCCACATTTCCAGTGCTCAGTACCCCAGGGTGACCAAAGGTTACCATATTGGAAAGTACATCCTGGGGCCATCTGTGAAACCCAAGCAATGACTATGGGCCTCAGCACAGAGGGAAATGTTAACACAGGTACTCCAAAGTCAAGGCAGCTTTCCTTTCTTTAAATGCCAGTCTGTCCCAGAATCCAGCAGGCATGGGGCTTGTTTTATGGGAAGGAAATCAACTGTCTCTGAGTACAGCATCCCATCAATGAGTGGCTGCCAGCAACCTCTAGGACTACAGACCTCAGGACAGGAAGGAAGAAAAGGGCCAGGGCTTGCCACAGGCTGAGGAGGGTGGAAAGGTCACAGGTGGACATGTGGGAGATCAGACTTTGGCATGGAATCCTTGCATGAGATGACTGCAATCTCCTATTTCTCTACAGTCATGACTGCTCCCCTTCCTCTCCTTCACCCCACCCCAAACCTAACCCTAAAGACCCGCCATGACCAGGATGGCCCTGCTCTGCTGGCCACACCCTAGCCGTCTACACACAGTGTACCAAGGTATCTCCCCATAGTCCATGCCCTGGCCCCACCTGCAGGCACAGGTCACTACCCCTCGCCCAGGATGACTTGTGCCTCCCACATTGAAATCTCTCCCTCCTCCTTCTCCTGCTTTTCTCCTGAGCCTCGGCCACAGCCCACTTTTCAGATTGCTAACTCTGAAAAACATCTCTGTGTGTGCTAGCCCCTCCCCCAATCAAACCCATTTTCCTGAAGACAAAGAACCATCTCTCATCAAGGTATAGCAGTTAAAGCCCCTGGAAGGTGTTCAATAAGTCCTCAGCAAGGTCAAGTGAAGTCCCACAAAACTCAGTAAAACTGGCCTGCATTTCTGACAACAATGGGAGGAAGCGCTTCTTCCTACTCAGCAACCACAGCAAAAGGATGAAGGCAGCTCTCCAGAGGTGAGAGCACTCCCGCCCCATCACAGACACATACACACACACACCACACACATCCAAACACCACATGCACACGTGCCACAGACTGTGCTATGCACAAACACACCTGCTCGTGCACATTTGTACTCTCACACAGACCCACGCACCCCCACCTGTTCTCACAGTTTGGCTCCTGCAGATTAGCTGGAGAACTCTTGCTCCACTTCCTCATCCTTCCCTGCCTCTAGAACCCACTTGGTCCCTCCAGACAGCAGCGGGGAGGACAGTCCCTAGCCCACTGGGCTCGCTCCCACCACAGCCTGTAGCTGCTGCCTCCACAGGGCCTGTGTGTCTCTGGGCATCCTGACCATAACACAAAGGGATGGGGCATCAGCAGCACCCCACATCTCTGGGCAGAGGGGCTCCTCAGAACCCCACAGGCCCAGCTGCAGAGAGGGCATTTCCTTGTCCCTGAAGCCAGGACACAAGAGTTCGGGATTCTGAGTACAGACAGGAAACTGAGGATCCCAGATGTTATGTAAACTTCCAAGATAATCCAACTGAAAACTGTGTCTCCCAATTTCCACATCAGGCAGACTGAGAGGATCTCTCCTCCAGGCCATGCCAGGGTACAAAGGTGTGTGAAGCAGGAAGACCAGGCCATGGTCTCTGGCATCACACAGTTTGAGTGGAAGTCCTTCCATGCCCTGTGACCCTCACAAGCTGCTTCACCCTGCTAGACCTCAGTGTGCTCATTTCACAAGCCGGGGATAAGAAAAGGCATGGCCCTCTGAGTCATGAGGATTCGATGGGACATGGCAAAGGGGGTGTGGGCAGCATTGGGCCCAGCACCTGATTTGAGGGAGCACTACATGAACATGTCCTACCACTGTCATTGCACGTCCTCTGCTTTTATCAACCCATCTGTAGTGACCACTAAAGCCACACAGGCCCTAGCCCAAGGAATAAATGCTAGTGCCAGGCAGTGACCTTCTGAGTCCACACTCAGTCAATGCAATGAAGCAACAGCTCACAAAACCTATGGAAATGTTTCACAATGTTTGTTCTTCCTATCCATGAACAAGGACTGTCTTTCCATTTTCTGAAATCCTCTTCGATTTCTTTTTTCAGAGTAATGTAATTTTTGAAGTATAGATCTTTTACTTTCTTTGTTAGATTGATTCCTAAGTATTTCATTTCTTCGGATGCTATAATGGAAGTTTGTGGTTGCCCTTATTTCTCTGCCAGTGAGTTTGTTGTTTGTGTACAGGAATGCTATTGGTTTTCGAGTGTTGACTTTGTATCCGGCTACATTACTGAATTTGGTTATTACTTTTAGAAGTCTTTCAATGGATTTTTGGGGGTCTTCTATGTAGAGTATCATATCGTCTTCAAATTATAATAATTTAACTTCTTCCCTTCCTATCTTTTTTCTTTTTATTTCTCTCTCATCTAATTGCTCTGGCTAATGTTTCCAGAACTATATTGAATAGGAGTGAGGATAATGGACAACCTTGTCTTGTTCCTGATTTTAGGTTGAAAGTTTTCAGTTTTTGTCCATAGTAAGATGTTGGCTGTTGGTTTATCATATATGGCTTTTGTCAGATTGAGGCAAAGACCATCTATTCCAATTTTCCGTAGGGTTTTTATCATGAATGAGTATTGGATTTTGTCAAAAGCTTTTTCTGCATCTATTGAGATGATCATGTGCCATTCTCCCAAAATTGTTATACATATTTAATGCAATTCCAATCAAAATACCATTTGCATACTTCGCAGATCTAGAGAAATTGTTCCTAAAATTCATCTGGAACCAGATGAGACCTAGAATAGCAAAGGCAACTTGGGCAACAAAGGCAAGACAGGAGGCATCACAATCCCTGACTTGAAATTATACAAAGCTACTGTGATAAAATCAGCATGGTACTGGAATAAAAACAGACCTGAAGATCAATGGAATAGACTAGAAGATATAGCAACAACTACCAACACATTCAACCACACCATCTTCAACAAAGAGGCCAAACATCTTCACCAGAAGAAAGATAGCCTCTTTAATAAGTGGTGCTAGAAAAACTGGCTTTCCATATGCCAAAACTAAAACTAGACCCGTGTCTATCGTCATGCACTAAACTAAAGTCAAAATGCATCAAAGATCTAAATATTAAAACAGAAACACTAAATCTGCTGGAAGACAAAGCAGGTAGAAATCTTGACAACATAGGGCAGGCAGAGAGTTCATGAACAAAAATCAAACTGCACGGGAAATACGACCCAGAATCAACAACTGGGATCTCATCTTATTAAAACGTTTTTGTATGTCAAAAGAAATCTCCAACAGTGAAAAGAAAATCCATGAATTGGAAATATCTTAGCCAACTGTCCCTCAGACAAAAGGACTTCAATTTAGAATATATAAAGAATTAAAAAAGATCAGGTCCCCAAAATTCAAATATCCTGTCCAAAAATGGGCAACTGAGATGAATACACACTTCTCAGAAGGAGAAATACAAATGGCAAATAAATATATGAAAAAATTTTCAGCATTATTGGTCATTTGAGAAATTCAAATTAAAACAATACTGAGATTCCATCTCACTCCAGAAAGAATGGTCAAAATCAAGAAATCAACCAATAACAAATGCTAGAGGGGATGTTGGGAAAAAGGAACTCTTCTCCACTGTTGGTGGGAGAGTAGGCTGGTGCAGCCACTGTGGAAATCAGTGTGGTGGTTCCTCAAAAACCTAGGATTAGAGGTTTCATTTGACCCAGCTATCCTGCTTCTGGGCATTTTCCCAGAAGAACTGAAAACATCATACCACAGTGATATATGTGCATCCATGTTTATAGCAGCACAATTTGTAATAGCCAAATCTTGGAAACAACCCAAGTGCCCAACAGTTGAGGAATGGATAAAAAAGATGTGCTATTTTTATACAATGGAGTACTACTCAGTTATAAAGAAAGATTGCATTGAGGTTTTTATAAGTAAATGGATGCAACTTGAGACCACACTCGTAAGTGAAATAAATCAAACTCACATGTGTAAATACCGTATTGTCTTCCTAGTATAAGAAACTGAAAGAACAAATACGATCCAAAATTGACAATAAATATTGTATAAGGGTAAGAAACTGCTCAAAGAGGAAAATAACTGGGGTAGGGGAGAGGAGGAAAGAAGGAAGGGAAAAGGAAAGAGACATAAATTTATATATATGCACATAAGATGATTAAGATGACTATACTACTAATTCCATTGGTTCTTGAAAGAGAACAGTAAATATTCATATGATTGGATCAATATTGTATGTCTATATCTGGTAATCTAAGCAATCCTTTTGAAAGTAACAATATGCAATATTACAACCATTGTTAAATTTCCATCATCTTGTTTTGAAAACCTATACTGTTATTTTTTGGGATTTGTTGTCGTTGTTTGTTTGTCTCTTTTGCTTTTTATTTTTCTTTTCTGTGTCTTTTTTTCTCTTAATTAAAAAACACCAAACCTAAAAAAACCCATGACTTGAGACAACAGGGAGCGCCTACTCCAGGGGGCATGGGTTGGGCTCCCCACCTGCCACACCTCACCCCTCAGTCCTTGAGCAGGGGCCCATAGGCACTGAACCCTTCACCTTCACCCATCATCCACCCCAACTTCAGGCCACAAAAGAAACCTTCAAGTCTGCCTGGTTTCTTTGTGCTCTCTGCTTAATGCCAAACCTTGAATGTTACTGAGTTTATTCTCAGGAATTCTGCTTTTTGAGAGTTTCTTTTTAGGCAAACGAACCAACAGCTAACTGCCTTCAAAGCACGTGGGCCCTCTGGCGCCCAGGGAGGCGCTCCTGGGCAGGTGCTCCCAGCTTTGCCACCCACGAGGCACGCAGACCCGGTGGGCAAGCAGCCGCCTGCACCAGAGAGGCCCACGTGTAAGTGATGACGCGTACATGTGGCCGAGGCAAAGTGTTCATTTTTTACTCAATAGCTGTCTTGACAAGAGAAAAACAAACACGCAGCAAGCACAGCATCTGTGGGGGGCGGGGAATCAAGAACCCCCGCAGTTACTGACTGAAAGCAAAGCCTGGGCTGTGGAGGGGAGGAGGGACCAGGCTGGTGAGGCTGCCCAGGAGGGGACTGTCAGCGCCAGGGACCCTAGGATCACACTGAGCAGGTGAAAACAGCTTGTTCCTGTTAATTACCTTTCTTTGCAGTCATGCACCTGCCTACTCTCTATCATCTACCCTCCCCATTAAAGTAAAACCTATGGCAGCCTTTAAAACTATAAAACCAGGAGAGGACAGCAGTTTGGAGCCTGTTCTTAAGGAAATCCAAGTGGGCCCTTGTGCATCCAATCCCTTCTTCAGGACAGAGGTTGCAGAGAGCCTGGGTCAGCATAGGCTTGGGGAAGCACATGATGAGAGGTCCAAGCACCCCACCCCCAGCACCCTATCCCCCATCCCCCACTACCACCTGGGGGTTGGTGAGAACCAGATCACCAGGCTCTATCCACCTCCTGGAGTTTCTGACTCAGTAGGTCTGGAGGAGAATTTGCATTTCTAAGCATCTCCCAGGGTGATGTAGATGTTGCTGGTTTAGGATCACACTTAAGACAGCCACTGATCTAGTGAAATTTTGTTTTCCAGATGAGTTGACTTTGGCTTCAATCCAAACCCTCAGTCCTGAAAAATTGAATGATACAGCTTGGAGGAAAATAAAGGGTCATGTGTCCAGACAGAAAGAGACACCTGTTAGCGGCTGTACAGGCTCCCTCCACAGGTTTCTGGGGACAGATGTTATTATTAAGAACTAGAAAGGGGATTTAGAAACTTCCTTCTGAAACTTGGTGGAGGACCTCCAATGGGGAGGGGTCCCTAGGCAGTCTGGGGAAGAGTTTTCACTGTCACTACAATGGAAAGTGAGCACCAAGGAGCTAGTAAAGCTCTTTCTGCCCAAAGCAACTTTGGGATTTTCAGAATGAATCTGTGTGTCCCCTGCCACCCACCCCCATGCAAACTGGGGCTCCTCCAGCAGACAGGCTTTTGGGAGAACCAGGCCTGGTGAGACTAGGGAGCTATAAACCAGAGAAAGTGAGGGAGGTCCCAGAGAAGGAAAGGGAAGAACCAAAGACCAAGCAGCTGAACCTGTAAACAGAACCCAAGATTGGAGACAGGAACTAGGCAAAGGAAGCACTGCCTCAACCACAGAGGGTAGAGAGAGTGCTGAGGGTGGGCAAAGGAAGAGCCAGGCGACAGCAGCAAGCTGGCAGGGCCTGGGTCACTGAGAGGGCCACTCTCCTGGCTGCCTCAGGTGGGGTTCCCTGGAGGCCAGAGGAAAAGTCAAGAAGCAGAAACCCTAGCTCAGCAGCTGAAGGATCAGCCTAGGAGCTTGGAGCAGAAGCAAAGGCGGGGCAAAAGGTTCAGTGACACTGGGCAGACAGAGATGGCTTTGCTGACAGTTGCCTGAGGGTAGCTGATGTCTTTGACCCAGAACGGTGCTGGCCTCCTGCCTTCTCACTCTCAGGCCAGACCCTGTCATTTGAAGAGTGTGGCTGGAGCCCATCTGCTTCCTTTCTGAAAGCCAGGAGGCCATGTGACTATCACTGGTGACTGGGACCTTCTCCTCCACTTGGGTTGACAAGGAGACAGCCACGGCACCATGGGAGGAATGCAGCAATGGATTCATTTTCAGAACCCAGTAAATGGGCAACTGCCATGACAGAGGGGAGGTCCCTTAAACAGTATAAGAAAAGCTCATTACGTCCTTAGCATACTACTGCTTCCAGGCAGGCAGTGGTTTTCAAACTCTGGACCCCAAACCTTCAGTCTCAGAGCTGCTGGGGATTCTCAAGGCCCAACCCCAGACCTGCTGAATCAGAAGTTGTGGACATACTGTCCTGTTTCAAGCTCCCAGGTGTGGCTGGTGTACACTAAAGTTGAGAAGCCTGTGAGTGACATGGCATGGACTTTAAAGCTCTGACCTCCATGGAGGGACCCAGCCTGAGAAAGGTTTCTAACCTGTCTGGCCTGACCCTCTTTCTCCTAATCAGCAAAATCATGATGGCACTTGCTTTTAGGGGCAGTGCACACCTGTAATCCACCTACTCAGAAGGTTGAGGCATGAGGAACATAAGTTTGAACTCAGCCAAGGCAACTTAGCAAGAACCAGTCTCAAAGTAAAATTTTTAAAGGACTGGGGATGAAGCTCAATGATAGAGCACATGTGGGTTCAATCCCCAAGGCCATACACACACACACACACACACACACACACACACACACACACACAGATTCAGGTAAATTAGTTCATGTCAATGCCCCTCACCACCATGCCTGGCACAGAACAAGTACTCAGTATGAGGCTGCTATGGTTGCAGGGCCATTGGACATCACCATAATAACGGTAGGTAGCATGCATGGCGATTACACCAGGCGGTTGTCTTTAACGGCTTTGCATTTAAAGCTTACATCAACATGATAACAACACTGCTGGGAACACACTACAATTATGATCAAAATATCATCATCTTCACTTGACAAAGGGGAGATTAGGGATTAAGGAAGTTTGACAACTACCCCTGGGCCCACAGCTGCTGCATGGAGGAATGGGGAGACACACCCCAGCAGCCTGACTGCAGAGTCTGTGCTCTGCCTCTTGCTAGCAGCTAGAAGAATGGCTCCCTGTGACCCCCACCTGCCTCCACCACCAAGACAGGATCCTAGAATTCTTTTTAAAAAGACTTGGTAACCCTTCTCCATCCTCAGGTGTGGGAACAATTGTAGTCCTGGGGTCTGTAAGGGGAAGCTGAGTCAAATTTCTCACCATATCCCTGCCAGTCACCAGGATATTATGAGAGGGTATAAAGGAAGAGGCCTGTCCTCCGCATGGGATCCACATGGATCCATGGTGAGACCCAAGGGAAAGACATAGAGAGTCATCAACCAGAGACTCAAAGACAGCCTCCAGCTGCAGCCCAGACCCCAGCTGGGGAGAGGTCTGCTAGCGCCACCACATGATGACACTCTAAGGCTAGACTGTCCTCTTGGGTGCTCTTAGAGGGGTGTCTCAGCCTAAACAAACACAGCATCGGCTCAGGCATCTAGCAGAGTTCATCCTTTAGTTGATGCATCCTGTCCAGGGGTGGGGCTTCTCATGCAGGAACTGGAGGATTCTTACCCCAAGCATGCTTCCTGCTTCTGCTCTGCTCTTGGGATGTCTTGGGTTTCAGTGACAGGGAGCAAAATAGAAGCACAATAAAGATGGGGAGGGAGGTGGCACACAGGGCTGCAGTTTCATACCAAACACTGCAGCAGTGCTGGGGACTGAGAATTCTAGATAAGACCTGATCACAACAACCCAAGTCCCCTCTTTCAGATACTCCAAAGCACCAGCACTGTAACATACAAGGAGCTAAGGTTGCGAGGAGACTCTGTCCTGCCTCAGCCACTCTCTAGCTACACAGCACTTGGAAAGCTCACTTTGCCACTCATTTACCTCCTCCAAGATGGGTTCAAAGCCTCTACCACAGCAGGTAGTGAGAATCAAGTAAAAAATTACATAGAATGCCCCACACAGTGCCAGTCATAGGATATCGCTCAATGGGAATGGACTATTACTAGTAAGGATTCACAAAGAGAAAAGCTGATGAAATAACACCTCCAAAGCCAACTGTGCATGAAGGGAGATCAGCCAGCAGAGGGGGAGGGATGCAGGGGGAGTCTGCGCTCAAGTTCTCAATTCCTTGGAAGAAAGGCATGTGGAGGGAACCATCACCACAGGAACAACAAAACAAGAAAACTCGCACCAGACAACGCACTCGGCAGACGCCGCTAAATGGTTTCCAATTAATTAACTGATTACATGATAGAACAGAAGGGGATTCGAAAGAGCGCTGTTGACCTTTAAGAATAATTAATATCATCAGGATAGCAAACTCTTCCAAGGAAAATAATGAGGAACATTTTAATATTACATTCAAAAGCTCTGGATGAGGAGGCAGATGGGCCTTATCGAAGCAAAGCCCCAGCTTCCTCCTCCATCTCTGGCTTCCTGTCTCCTTTTTCCCAGCACCTACCACCTCCCACCCAGATGCTCTCTCCTCATCCTGAGACTTCCGGGAAGACCGAGGACCTCCCACTCTGCACACGACAGCTGCCACTTTGGCCAGCACCATGGTCACTCTGTAGCCCCCATACCCAGGCATACCAGCTGGCCCAGAACAGGGCCCAATGGCCTTGCTCTTTTGCAAAAGGAAAGAATGAAAGAAAAATCGGCATGACTGAGAGGTACACACCACATCACTCAATGGGGTAGGCAGCTCTGTAAGGGCCACACCAAGCCCCTATCTAGTTGAGTATCTGCAAGCCTCCCTCCCTATCTAGTGCCCCTGCCAGGGTCAATACCTGAAGAAGACACTGCCCATGTCTGGGATAGGAGCCTCACCTCAGGCTCCCATCTCACAGCACTGATGGACTGGATTACAATGTATCTGATGGCACATAGTCCATGGGATCTGGAACACCAAGGACTCATCCTCCTTCAAAATCATTCTGTCCCTAGAATTCTGGAATCATGGTGGTGTTGAATTGGCCTGAAATGAGCTCTGTACCTTGGACAGCCTCGCTTGGCATGCCAGCTCCTCTCAGAAATTCTCAGTCTTCTTCTATGGCTCCCTGATCTCTCCCTCCCTGATCAATTCCTCCACACAGCTGGTTCCCCGTCATATGCACTCAATCCTTTGTTATTACTTATCACACTGTCAAATAACTCATCTCTCATGGTATATCTTCCTACTAAAGGGCACCCTAAGAGTAAAAATCCTCTTTGGATCCTGACGACTCATAACATACGTGGTAAACAGTAGGTGCTCAGTAAGTGTTCGTTGAGTGAGCGCCAGCATAAATGCAAGGAATGTTGCAAAATAAGAGTCAAAGCCTTTACTCTTCTCCAGATAATTCCAAGGACACAAGATTAATTCATTCAATTAAGTTCTAGTGACAGGCAACCAAATATTCTGCTTTGTCCAGTTCACATCTATGGTTCTGGAATCCCATGAAGTTAGTTTTCCTTTCACTTTCAAGGTTGTATTATATGATCACTCCATATATTGAGTGTTATTGTGTGCCCATCATCCTTCTAGGTAGGTACTGGATTACAACAGGAAACAAAGAAGAAAAGCAAATTCTCAAAGCAAGATTAAGTTTAGTATTATACTGCCTTCTCTATATGGAAAGACATTCACTCACACACTCAGCCTATCTTAGTGTGGTTCCTACTCCATGCTGGGAAATGCCAGACCCTAGATGCATGGCGTGAACAGAATATGATTCTCCACAGAAATTTGTTCTTCCACAAGAATCTGGGAAATGTGTGTTGTCAAAAATGGAATTACTTGGCTCAAAATTTGAATTTTCCCATGGTCTTGATCCTTTTCTGGCCCCACATGGTTCCAGAGCCTACCTGCAACCCTCATATCCAAGCATGGAAGCTGGCCCTGGACAGGTGCCCTTCCCTTAAAATACCTGTAGTTACCTCTGACCCTTAGAGTGCACAGGCCACAGGATATTTGCAATAAAGGGAAGCTGTAGATATAAGAGATTCCAGAGGGCAATCCTTAGAACTCAGTAACTCCAAGGAAAATCATCTGCACATTCTTATTCCCCAGGGTCTTGTGTGTCCACACCAGAATTCTCTCACCCCAGCTTTTGCACAACTCAAGATCTGACAGCACAGCTGGGGATGTAGCTCAGGGGTAGGGTGCTTGCCTAGCATGCACAAGGCCCTGAGTGCAATTCCCAGCACCTAAATAAATAAATAAATAAATAAAATGTAACTGCTATCATCTGCCCAAAGTCCATGTGCCTTTGTGTCCACTAACATTCTCCCTGTAAACAGTCCCTCTGCTCCTTGGTTTTAGTAGTGCTGGCCTCCTTTCTCGCCTTCCCTGACTGCCAGGAGCAGTCATGCCCTCCTTTGGAGCTGCAGCCTGGGAAGGAGCCTGCTGCCCTCTCCACCCACCCTGCCCCATCTCTGTCTCACTTCTAGTGTCAGCTGAAAATACCTCTTTTCTCCTTTTAATTACACTTCTCCGTTAGTGCCCTCATGACTCAGGGCTTTAATTTATTCACCAAACAATGTCATTACACCACTGTTTTCTATAATTTATACCATGCACAGGCAGTTGGCCTCTGGTGCCCATTTCTGCAAAACATTTAGGAAATGTAGAGTTCATTCCTATTCCCCATGGCCTCTGGCCTACACAGACTGGATAGTGCACATGGCTACTTTTGTAAGGAGGGTGCAAGATAAGAAATCTCATCTCACATGGAATATTTGGAACACACAGTCAACCCCTACCCCACTCAGTTCTATTCTCAAGGAGCTATTTTGTCACCTTCCCCCAGGCTGAGAAATGAATGTAAAGTGAGTTCTGGAGGGTATTTTTCTACAGAGACAAAGCACTCTCAGTTGAGACTTAGAGAAATGAGAGAAAGAAAACCAGAATAAAAAAGCACATAAGTAGAAAGGCTGGCCCTTCTGGGGATGACCGCCAACATCAGAATGTATGAACTATGTACTTCTGCTTATTTATAGTTCTTTGAGTGAAACACAGGAAGTCTGCACCTTGATCACAATTACTACTAAATTAAAGTACATGGATAAATTTCCCAGAATGACAATTTGATTTTCACAAGTCTTTCAATGAGGGTACCAAACTCAACTAATTCCTTCTTATACCAGCACTACTAGGGCTGACCTCAACTTAATTTAAAACCTTGAGCTTTGAACATAAGTGCAAACAATTAATTAACTTGCTAATCATTTTCCTTGCTATGGAGACTTTTCCATAGTTATTAACAATAATCATGTGAGTAAACTGAAGAAAACTGTGATACAGAAATAATTTTCTAAGAAATTGAAATAATGAGCAACATTTATTGAGTGCTTGTTAGGAGCTAATTACTATATGCTTTAAAGATATTACTCCATTGAATCTTCTCAACATTTTATGGTCCTTGTTATTATGATGATTTGTTCTCATTTAACAAATGAAGAATCCGTGCCTTTGAGGTTAGGTAGCTAGCTCAAGGTCAAGAAGCTGGTAAAGTTAAAGTAGTGCCTGAGTCTATCTTGCCTAATTGCACAATCCACATCCTGAGCATTCCACTGTAGTGTGCATTTGCAGGTGCAGGGACCTGTGCCTGTATATATGCATGTGCCTGCTCATATCTGCTAGTCAGAACCCATCTTGATCTCCACTTGGTGGCTCTGTTTTGTACCATGCAGGTAAAAACCTTCCATGAGTGAGGAAAGCACATTGTCATGAAGGACAAGTCCACCAGTGTCATAGTTTAGCCAGCTCTGCTGTGCTACTCCCAGTTTGGCCCCCTCTGCATGCTTCTTTGAGAAAGCATAGGACAAGTCCACTTGTTCTAGGTCCATCAACAGAAACAGAATAACCATAACCATGAAAGGACTGTTCCAGAATAAACAATCCATTCCAGCTCACATCCCCTCAGAATTCCATGGTCCTGGACAATTCCCCAGTTCCAGGCAACCAGAATCATAAATTGCAACATACCTGTGCACTGAATTGGGCCTGGGGCTGGGAAGAATATGCCCTGCACTACTTCCATTTAGGTCTGTATACCACCAGGTGCATAGCAAGCAGACAGCAGGCCATCTGGTTTACCACATATGCTCAGCTCTTTGCATAAACCACGGTAGCGGCATTTACTTAAGGACACGGGTTAGCCACCAGCAACTGTGATGAGGCTAGAAGGGAGAGCAGGAGGAGGCCAGTGCCTGGAGCCCTCTCTCAAGCAAACTGTTCACAGCTCACAGCTCACTGCACCCGGGAGGGAAGGGCTGTCCAGGGCTCTGACCATGGTGCTGAATCTAGGTTGAGTAGGCAGTTGTGAAGGTTTGAGAGTTGAATGAGCAAAAATAGTGATGGTAAGAAATCAGTTTCCCTGTCAAAAAGAAACATTTTTCAATATTCCTTTGAGAATGTTGGGCTCTTGATCATGCTTAGAAAGGTGAACTGGCTTTGCAGCAACACACAAAAAGAAGATGAGTCCTGGAGTGGATATTGATGGGTATAAATCCTTATCTTTACTAGCTGTGTGACCTTGGGCTAGTAACCTTCCTGAGTCCCAGAGTCCTCATTTGTAAAACAAGAAGAATTCCAGTTATTCAAACAGAATATTGTTGGAGGAGTGCCTAGTACAGAGCTTAATGTAATAAATATTTCTCTTTTTTTTTTTTCTTGGCTTTGTTCCCAGCTTACACACACACACTCACACAATTCATTAGTTTTCTCCCCTTTCCTATATACCACTGCAAACCACTGCAAATATTCCTTTGAGGACAAGTTGGAGACCCATGTCTTTCCTGAACTCTTCCCCCAGCATCCCTAGTATACAAGAATCTCTCTGCCTGGTACAATCAGCACCATCCAACAGATGACAACATATTGGCAACACTAGCCTAAGAAAGCTAATTTTATCTTTCTACTAGACTGAATATCCCAGCTTCACGTGGGCTAAGACCTACCTCAGTACCTCCATTCTTTTCCCATCACTGGTCACAGTGCTGCCACAGGGGAACATTTCCAAAGCAACTGTTACCCACATTTAACAAGGCCCATCCCTGTAGCATCCACATAATCACCTCAAATAGATTGTGAACAAAGAAATCATTTTATGTTTTCAAACTGCTTTTCACTTAGTTTCTGGCAATGATCCAACAACCATAATATTACTAGTAAAACCAAGGTTGCTACATGTCTTCTGTGTCACAAGAAAGGACACAGAATAAGGTAACAAATGACCCATGATTAAGTCTTGAAGCAGTTCAAAACTCTGAAGTCCAGAAACCAAGTGAGTGCTCCTGAAGGTGGTGGCAATCACTTAAGAAACAGCACAGTGTAGCAGAAAACACATACAACTTGGAGTCTGCGACCTGGGTCCCAATTAGCACCCTACTCCTCCTACCTATGTGGTTTTGAGAAATTCACTCCCTCCAACTCCTTACCAATAAAATAAGGATGATAATAATTACTGCTTCATCTTTATACTGCATATGAATTGAGATGGCACTTTTGATATGTGGTTTGTGAAGCACTATAGCCTTGTTAATTATGACAGCACACTTCTCAGAGAACAGGCCATGAGTCACAAAAAGAGGGTCCTGGGAGACCCTCAGATCAGAACTCAACAGTGTCACCCACTAGCCCCATTCTCTGCTTCCATGCAGGGCCCCAAACAGATGTCTGTCCACTGCATGGTTGTTTAGGGTGACCTAAGAGGTACAAGATATGTTTGAGGCACATCAATTAAAAAAAGTCCAGAAAAATGAAAATAAGAATCTCCATAAAAGTGTGGTACAGGGTATGATCTAGGTCTATAGAAAAGAATGGCACTTGCTATGTGGCAGGATTTCAAATGCATTATCACTTCTAAGTTACTAAACAAGCCTATGAGGAAGATGACTTTATTTCCACTCAGAGACTAAAGTGAATTCACCAAGGTTTCACAGCTGCTCAGCAGCCTAGCTGAGAATAGAGTCTAGTTCTGACCAACTCTAATACAAGTGTTCTTAAATACAGTATTATACCATTTCTCACTGCTTTACCAAAATAAAGGAGATGGGGGCAGCACAAGAATATCCTGGCACAGCCCCCTGCTCACGGGTCATTTGCTAATGCAATAATCACTTAATAGCTGCTGTTTATGATCTCCAAAAAGTCCAGTGAGGGCTTTCCAAGCTACCTGGTCACAGTAAGCTAGGTTTTCCCCAGATTGCTAAGGTATAAGCAAAGGTCAGGACCAATGAGGGAGGTGAAGCGGAGAGTAGTACAGATAATGGGAGAAGAAGGAAAGAGTAGGAAAATAGAAAGTTGCTGGAATTCAGGACACAGGAATGCAATTATTAATATTCTAAATGGAGTTCTGACTGCTTGAGCTTTATTTAAGAACATGCCTGACTGTATAATTACAAGGGCTTAATTTGCTTTCTTTTCCACACAATAAACAAGAAGCACATGGTTGCTCTTAGCAAACGCCACCCTTCCTGGTGGCGACAGAGGCTCCTAAGGCTGCAGAAGGATGTTGGACACGTGGAGGGGCAGCCCCACTGCCACTGCTCTGGCACCACTAGGCTCACTAGATGCAAGAGAGAATAAGAGAAGGGCAGTGCACATTCACTCTGGGGTGGTTAGGGGTAAGGCAGAACCAAGCCTCCTGCCTCAGTCTGCCAGGTGAGTGTGTGGCCCATGCAGAGGCCTGGCTGAGATGGCATGATATGGGTGAAAGACCACCCTTGGGAGCAATCCCACAGTTTGTCCTACACCTTCTGGGTTAGTCTCTGCTTGGACCAGACTGTGACCCCAAACCCCCATGTGCCAAGCCGCTCTCTCTGAGGGCCTTTGCCTGTGCTGCTCCCTCTGCTTGTAAAAGTTTCATCCAGCCCTGAGATGACTTAGTTAATGTCCATTCTTTCTTCAGGATCTGGTTCAAGGTCAGTTGGGTACATACAAGGGCACATAGGTTCATACTCTAAAACTACCATAGCCGCATTCAAGAGACTGAGTCTAAAAGGTTTAAACAACCTCCTTGTAGGTTCCATGGGAAACAGATGGAGAATGGAATGGAGCAAGGCAGTCCAAGCAAGACCACTGAGGAAGCTGTGACTCTTAGGACACTTATAGGTGAGACAGGCTTGGACCCAAGTGCAGAAACACCAACATGGTTTCTTGAGGAGGCACAGAGGCACCAGGCAGATGCATCTGGCAGGAAATGAGGAGTGGGTGGGTGTGTCCTGCAGTCCCAAATTCCCTTCTGTTCCAATATGAAGAGCCTTGCTGTCTCAATTCAGCAGTGAGGGGGTCTCAGGTCAAGGACCTGCCTGGGAGGCAGGGTACTTGGAAGGGAAGGCTATAGTCCTTTAGTACTGCGGACACTGGAGGCAGGAGGCAGAATGTAGAAAGACATTGATACCAGAATTAGTGCGTCCCACCAGCCCATGGCCTCATAAACACATGGTACCTGTGGACACAACACACACAGTCCCTGTACCTCAAATAGTCTTCATCATTCCCCCAACAAGCCTCCTTCAGCTGTTGGCACCCTCCAACATTGCCAGATTTTGGGGTGTCTGTCTTCCTCCAGAAATTTATCACTGCTGTAAGCCTCCTCTCTCCAAAGATGTGTCACCTGCCTTTGTTAAATGTTCCCAGGCAGCCAAGTCTTCATCACGCTGTGCAGTGGCTGTCTACCCCATCCTGTTCTCCCACACCCAACTCTCTGGTTCAAAACCAAGCACCTAAATTTAAATCACCCTTGCATCTTTGCCTGGGGCAAAGGAGGATCTCAACAGAAGTCCCTGGAGGGAATTAATGTGTTCATGTCTCAGAAAACCACCCATGATCCCAAGGGCCACTGTGAGTGACTTTATAGGACTCTTAAGCATAAAAACATCAATATTTAAATGTCAGGCTTAAGAGATAGGGAAACTTGTCCCAGGAAGAGACCGACATCATTTGCATCAGCAATACTCTTTACAAAATCTTTATAACTTGATCTTCAAACTGAGACACAGTGCCTTTTTTTTTTTTTTTTTTCATTGTCTCCATCCTTAGCCAAACCCAAGAGAATAAGATGTTTTGGGCATTCGCGTTTTTCAGAGTGCACTGTTTACATGAAATCCTCTCCAGCACCCCACAGCGGCCTCTGGCTTTCAGTACCAAGCTCTGGGAAGCGGGGGTAATCCACAACCCAATATTACCTGGACCACAGGACAAAACTTGCCTGGAATGTACTGCCCCATACTTGTCAAAGTCCTTTCCCAACATTATTCTCTCAATCCTCACAATAACCCTGTGGGGCAAAGTGCTAGCAACAAGACTGAACCCATTTTATGGGTGAAGTATAGTATAAGGACAAGGTCACCTGTCACCTTCTGAAGAAACAAGTCTGCACTGCACCTGTCCCAGTAACAAACGTACCACACTCAGGGCCTGAAGGACAGCAGAAGGACCAGAGGCCCATGCTCGCAGGGCATGGGCTCTAGGGTCAGCTTCCCAAAAGGCTCATCACAGAGTCCCTAAGAAAGTCAGGTGAACTGAGTCAAACCCTCCACCCCAACCCAGACAACAGTGGGTGTCAGCAAAGAGCCCAGTACAAGAAAGACACAGCCCCTTTCAATCAGAGGTGGTGGCCCTATCAGGTGCCCTCCCATGGGACCCTCTGAAGAATTCAACCTGTATCCCTGTACAAATCAGCAAATAGGATGGGAAGTTCTAAGACTGTGGAAAAGGCCAAGTACTTAGTGCCTTTAGGAGAGACAGATACACATGGACTCAAGGAGACACGAGTGTGACAGAGGACAAGCAGGTCTGGCGGCTGAGGTGGGCAGCAGCAGATATTTAAGGGGCCCGAGAGTCACACACCCTATATCTAGTCTGACATCTCCTCATGCACCAGCCTCCTGCTCACTGCCTCCCCTTCCTTTTCTCTGTCTCAACTCCTTCATGGGGGTGACAATGATATTTTGACAAAACTCCCCCCAGATGACACCAATACACAGCTACCTGCCTGGAGCTGGCAGGGTGCACCTGCCTTGAGGCTGCCCTGGGAGGCCTGTGGGAGTGCTGAGAGGCTCCAGTCTCCCCGCATGGAGCCCTCTGCCTCCCTGGGCCCTGAAGCTTCCACTCTCCTTGTAAACAGGGTGAGATTCTCACAGGAGCTGCAGATCTGGTGCTTAAAGCTTGGGTTTCCGAGTGCCTTTCATAAAAACCGAACTTCTGAGATGACTTCCAGGGTGCAGCACAAACTAATTATTGAGCACCTACTGTGTGCAACCACTAAAGTAGGAGCTTATGACCCTGCTCCTTCGGAAGGAGCAATTAGTACTAAGAATTGAATCCAGGACCTATGCATCAAGCTACATCCATAGCCTTTTATCTTATTTTATTTTATTTTATTTTATTTTACCGTATTATATTGTATTGTATTGTATTGTATTGTATTGTATTGTATTGTATTGTATTGTATTGTACTGAATTGTATTTTTTGAGATTGGATTGCTCTAAGTTGCTAAATTACCCAAGTTGGGCTCAAATTTGTCATCTTCCTGTTTCAGCTTTCCATCGTACTGGTAGTATAGGCATGCAGCATCACTCCCAGTTTACAACCCCATTTTTAATCTTCACAAAAAGCCTCATGAGACGGAAACTATCTCCCAGTGTTCAAGGAAGGATCCAGGGACTCGATTCTTTAGCCAAGAATACAAAATGAAAGAGATAGCATAGCTAAATTAAGGTTCATGGCCCGCTTCCAAAATGCATGTCATTTTTGCTTTTCCATTCACTGCCTCCCTCTCTCATTCATCCTTCAAACACACTTTTACCATTGAAGAAACATGACTTAAGAAAATCTAGTCTTTGCCCCCAGGTATCCTTTACATTATGGGGAGAGATGGATCCTTCTACAGGCGAGTTTCATGTCAGAGTTAAGCAGGGCTCCTTAGACAGGTCTCCAGGTGCACTGGGGAGATACTGGGCTGCAACTGCAAGGCAGGGGTGAGCTCAGCCAGGCCAGGGCTGGTTTATCCTCTGGAACACTCAATACCCTTCAAACCCAGGACATCACAGTGGCCAGATCACCTAGAAGGCCACTCAGACCAAATGGGAGCTTCTTAGGCCCCAAAGACAAAGGGGTTAACCCAGAAAGAAAGACAACTTTTCAGCCAATCCATCAAAAAGAAACAAGGGAGAAGGGGACATGCAACTGCTGCCTTGCCACGGAATGAAAAGGAGCAGAAATTAATGATGACTCCAAAATAGCCAACAGACTAAGCTCATTTTCTAAATCTGTCCAAGAAAAATGAACAAAAGAAACGTGGACAAAAGGAAAGTAACGAAACCTTAGAGGAGGGGGGAAAAGAAACAAAATAAAATCTTCAGAGAATAATGAGGGCTGGAAAATATGAAAATATCATTTAATCTTCAAGGCTAAGAGACACACAAACCAGAGGCTGGAATGTTTACTCAGTATTAGACGGGGTTTAAAAAGTTAAAAGCAATCAAGGTCACGAGGAAACTCTTCAAGTTCAGTCTAAGGAGAACTGAGATACCTGAAACCAGAAAGAACATAACCTCAATGTCAATCCAGAGACTTTCTCTAAGAGAACTGTGAAGTAAATATCACAGATGTTCAGTGGGCCAGCTAGGGAAGCGTGTGGCCACGTTACCCCGGTCACACCGGTTCTGCTCTGGTTGGATCAGAACGTTGCACAAGAAACAAGTGAACAGAAGAAATTATCAGGGAGGACTTGAGCAACTCAGGACTGCAGGGGACTGGAGGAGAGACATAAATGGACAAGAAAAGAGAAAATCAATTTAGGAAGACACCGCCTGTCTCACTAGGGAACAAGGAACAATTCCTGTTCAGGTCCCCAGAAGAGACAACTACCCAGGAGACTAATGGTGTCAGTGGACTGGGAATTGACTTTCTTTGGAGGCAGCAGATAAATCTGTGAAAGCTTAGAAATTCCAGCTGAAAATGTGCACTTGATGCATTCTGCAGTACAAAACTCATTTTGGGTTCAACTAAGTGCAAGAAGGCACTGCTTAGAAAAGGAACAAGAAAGGCTTGTTTCGTGTCATCAGATGCCACAAGGGTTGGGTTGTGGGGACCCAGGCACATCTGCAAACACAGTCTGGCTTGCCTGTATGGGCAGAGAGGGGCTCATTGTGAAAGGTGCATACCTAGGCACATCACAGGATATCAGAACATGGCCTTCCAGTTCATCTAATCTGCCCCATCTCCCCTCCTTTCTACTTCCCAGTCCCAGATTTTGTAATGGGTTATGGTCTTGCTCAAGACTGAGGCCAGAGACAGGCAGGGCTGCCACAGAGAAAGCAGCTGCATGCTCTCTGGAGACAGTGGGATGGGAGGTTGCTGCTGCTGCATTCATTCACATGTCATAGTATGACTTATCTTCACCTCTTTGGTCACTGGACTCAATTCTGCGGGCCGAGGACACACTCTGTGTTAGTGGCCCTCCTGAGTGTCAGCCAGGAGACTGAGGAAAATGATGCACTCAACTGGTCTCTGCTAGAAATCAGCCAAAGTTGGACTTGGTTTTGGGTATTCCTTTAGCAGGATCCCATGGCACTTTCCCTCAAAGCTCCCAAACCTGAGGAGGACTGCTCTGAAGTTTATCGCCCTCTCCTCTGAAGCTGGTTCTTGAAGCTGACAATAGCCAGGGTTGCCCTGAGTTGGCCATGGCCACCAGAGAACAGAATTATTAAGAGGACAGATTCTGGAAATCTAGAAGCAGACTACCTGGACTTGGCTTCTGGTTCTGCCACTTGGTAGATGTGTAATCTTAAGCAAGTCACTTAAACTCTCTCTACCTCAAATTCCTCATGTGTAAATGACAACAACATAAAAGGACATATTAAGTGCATGGCATATAAAGATGTATTTGGACCTCATTGTATAGGAATGCTCACCCCTCCAACAAGGCTGGAGGTGGGCAGAAGGAAGTAGCTAGAGCCAAAATACATTGACAACAGCTTTCCACTGGCCCTGCCCCTTCATGGTCCCAGCCAGGTCCCAGCTTCAAGCTTTCTTCCTGGAAGAATTCTCCAGAATGGTATGAGGTCAAGGCTGGGCCATATATAATACTAACTCATTTTAGAAATGAGGACACAAACTGAATGAGTTAGGCAGCTTATCCAAAGTCATCACACATTGAAAGAAAGAGCCAAAGGGATGTGCAAAGTATGATTCTCCAGCACTGTCAAATAACACTGCTCACAACTGACAACCGTTTGCAGAAGCACTCCCTATTTATGTGGGCCCAAAGGCTAGCATTCCCTTCTCCCCGGCCTCACTACAACGGATCATTCTGACTCAAGCTTCCCAAATCATTAGATCTCTGAAAACGCTATTCCACTGAAAAATGGTTCCATTTCCAAATGCTGTCCCCATGGCAATTCTTTCAGAGTTTACCCAATTGCCAGATTCGATGGCCTGGAACCAAGAACATGAGTCTCAACAGCTCCAGGAGGATGTCCAAGTGGAAAACGCCTGTACAGCCCCATGGGGGCAGCAGCCGCTATGCCCTGGGCAGGCTGTGCACAAACCCAAGCCCTCACCTCCTCCAGGGCCCAGCCCAGTGCTCACCTCTTGCTCACAGCCACCAGCCATGCCAGCCCAACTGCAATCACAGCCCCCAGGGCCTCCAGCAAAAGGCCAGAGGCTCCTCCATGCCTCACGTTGGAAGACCCTGGAGATTGTCAACCACTGTAAAGCACACGGAGGAGGGAGCTATGTCCCAAATACCCCAAGACCACTAATAAAGAACCACCACTTCTTACTATGCACTAGTTTAAGCATTTCCATTAGAGGAGGCACACAGCTATGCCTGTCACAGTGTTCCTCTGTTCCTGTCATGGGGTTCAGAGACATTTTCTGGGTAGCAACAGTAAAGGCAATTCCTGCAACCCCTCTACTTCAGGCACTGGTGACAGACACTGTTACTCCAGCCTTATCTTTTCCTATTTTTTTCCTAACTGCAACAAAAGTTTATTCCTCTCTCACACCACATGTCCTCAGGAGGTCAGCTGTGGCTTCACCCCCATTATCTTCCCAGCAAGACTCAGGCTAATGGAGCAGCCTCCACCTGGATCATTAATATCCTGTGCTCATGGCAGAGGGAAGAGATGCAGTAGGCCACACACAGACTCTGAAAGCTTCAGCTAGGCAACACAAGATTCCTGTATGCAATCCACCCATTTAAAGCATATAGTTCAAACTACAAACAGTGGCACAGTTTATAATCTCAACACTCTGAGAGGCTGAGGCAGGAGTATTGCAAGTTTAAACCCAGCCTAGACAACTTGGTGAGAACTTGTCTCAAAATAAAAAACATAAAGGACTGGGGATACAGCTCAGTGGAAAGTCCCAGGGTTCAATCCTCAGTACTGAAAAGCAAACAAATAGCATATGGTTCAAAGGCTTTTGGTATATTCATAGAGTTGTGCAACCATCACCATAACCAATCTTAGAATCTTTTCATCTTCCCCCCCAAAAGCCCATAAGAGAATAAGGCATAATACAAATGTTGCCCCATCCAGAATAGTATTTTATACACAGCTAAGCCATGTGTCCCAGCTATCACACCTCTCTCTGGGACACCCTAGGAAAGAGTTAATCTAGGGTCTGAAGGAAGTCTATAAATCCCTGTCAATTTGTGAAAAATGTTATGCATATATGAGAGGAATGCTTTTAGGGTAGACAAAATCTATACTTCTAATAGCATTCTCAAAATATTTTTTTTAAATTAGGAGCCATTGTCCTGGTTTTATCAAGGACCAAAGAAGAGTAAACTTTCAAGATAAGAACCCACTCTTACTCATCATTAAAGCCTCTGCAGTGTGCAGCACTTTGGGGAAGGATGTGGAACTCCTACATATTTATTTAACTGCATACCAAGAAGATGACTGCCATACTGTCACCAAAAGAGTAAAAATAACCACAGCCATTATGTTATATGGGATTCTTATCCTGGACCCAACATTCTTCAGTCCTTCATATGCCTTAATTCATATAATCTTCTATTATTCCCATTTTCCAAGTAAAAGGATTAAGGCACAAATATGCAGTAGGTTAAGTAACTTGCACAAGATACACAAATTTACATGGTGAAGGTAGAATTTACACTCAGTCAGTATGGCTCAAGAGCACATAATACAAATTACTCATCAAAATAACCAAATCAGTGACGAGGTTTACTTGGAGCCAATATCTCAAGCAACCAGCTTTGGTTGCCCTTTTTGTTTTGTTTAATTTTGTTTTGATGCAGGGTCTTGCTAAGTTGAACAGATTGGCCTCCTACTCTTCATCCTCCTGCTTCAGTTTCCTGAGGAGCTGGAATTACAGGTGTGTGTAGCAGCATGCCTGGTTCAAGCACTGGGTCCAAAGGAAGCTGAGAGCAGACAGAGCTGCCCAAGAAGAAAGCTCAGAGGTAACTTGCCTTTGTTGTACACTTTGACAGTATACTTTTTGTACTATGGTTCATATTTATATTTGCACATTCTTGTAATACTGGTGCTTTGCCTGTATATCCTTTCTTTCAAACAAGACTGCCATGGTTTCACTCATACATAGAAGTCCAAGGAGCTCTGACTAGATAAGATCCAAGGAGAGTAAACTAAGTGCTATAATTGCAGAATCCCACCCTGGGAGTACCAAGAACTATGTCCCATCCCTGGGTCTCTGTGCTCTTACTCATGAGGATCACAGTGATGAGAATTCTGTACTTAAGGCTCCTTATTATCCATAGAATGATCAAGTCAATAGATACCTACTGATATCCACCATTGGCAGCCATTGTTCTAGGTGATGGGTACCCAGCAGTCAATGGCACACATCCTGACTCCATAGGAGGTCACATTCTAACAGGGGAGACAGAGTGTAAGCTACTAAACAAATAACTGAATGAAACAATTGAAGGGATGATCAATCAAGCCACGTGGTTAAATAAAGAGTGATAGATCAGCGGGGGCTAGAGAAAGTCCACTAAGTTGGTATGCTCAGAGACCATCTCAAGAAGAAAGTAACATAAGAGTGAATGGTAACCAAAGACCAGTCATTCAGAGATCCAGGACAGGGGACTTATCCCAGTTAGATGGATCAACAGGTGCAAAAATTCCAAAGGAGGAAGGAGCTTAGCACATTCGCGGAAGTGAAAGAAAGCTCAAGGCTGTGGCAGAGACAGCAAAGGGAAAAGTATTAGGAAATTCAAGAGGGAGACAGAACCATATCAATCTGGATCCTGAAGCCATGGTGAGGGGCTTAGCTTTTATTGTAAGTAAAGCAGGAAGTAATTGGAGAGCTTTAAGCAGCAGAGTGGCACAATCGGATTTACGTGTTTAAAATAACACTCTGGCAACCGTGCTGAGAATGAAATGTTGCAGACAAAAGCAGAGCCAAGAAAAGCAGTCTGGATGCTGCTGTCATAGTGCCAGAAGATGGGATGGTTACTTGGGCCGAGATGGCAGATATGGGGGGCAAGAGAAATAGATGGACATAAAAGATTTTAATAGAGTTGAATGGTGGAAGGATGGGGAGAGGAGGTAAAGGAAAGGGAAGACAGTGAAGCATTCCAATGACTCCCAAGGTTTGATCTAAGCAATTTGGTGGGTGTTATGTATCAGTTATAGGAGTAGAAACACTGAGGGTGAACAGATTTGAACTGAAGGATTGGTCTACATCCTAAATTCTATTTTGGTCAAGTTAAGCTTGACTTGTGATTTAGCCCTCCAAGTAGAGAGGTCAGCTGAGGATCCAAAGGGCAGGGATGAGAACAAGGGTAGGAGTATAAACTTGGGAATCTGGGTCTAGCACCCCTTCCATCTCTAACTACCTATGACTATGAAACTCAAGGCCAATGAGCAAGGAGGAAGCTTTGAGTCTTTTGTTATACCTGTTAAGTTCTTTCCAAGCACTGTCTTACTTAAGGCTCAAAAGTATAATCCTAAGAAGTAGAAGGAATTTATATATTCACCTCAAAGCTCATGGAAATTCAGTAGATTTCCCAAGGTTAATAGCATGATGAGGAGTCTAGGATTTGTATCTCAGTCTTTCTATCTGCAAATCCCGTGCTCCCAAACACTTGTTAGGATATTCAGGGCCACATACTCCATGTAGAACAGAGCAGAAATGGTATTTGTAGAGCAACAGTAGTGGGACAAGTATACCAACCACCAATCTATTTGGAACTTGGAGAAAAGACTCATCATAGGTGTAAGAGACAGATAGAGGTAAAAGTTTGCTGATATAATAGCTATACATCATACTGGAATTCAGAATCAGAGGTTATATCTAGTGATTTGCAATACATAGTATATCATCATGTTTTTATCCCAAGAATCTCAGGAAAAGTTGTTTCCACAGTTGGTGTCCTGAAAAGGTAGGAACTCTGGTCACTTTCTCTTTTCCTATCCACCTAGCATTGCTGTCTTTCTCTCCTTGCTAACATAACACAGCTGACACAATTATGCCCAAATCAGGACATCTCCCACCTCCCCACCCCTCTCCCAGCTGAAGATCAAGTGCATGTTTGCTGACAACAGAGTGAGAAATAGTTTAGTCTGACATCCAGAGCTTTTTGAAAAAGAGCAAGAAACTGAATACAAGAGAGATCCCACCACAACCAACTCTAAGGTATTAAATAAATTCTTTTGGCTTGCTGGAATCTTATATTAAATATTCTTGGAAATAAGTAGGCCACAGGCCAATGCTAAGAAATCTTTCATAATAAAGATATTCAGTCTGTAATGTAACTGTTGTTATAGGATTTGACCTGAATAGAAAAAGAAACTAAACAGAGCTTTCTCAACAGAGCTCTTTGAGGATAGATGGTGTTAAATCCCCAGGAAGAAATAGCAGCTCTCTAATAAAATTTTAAAGACCCCCACTCCTCCTATAATAAGTTCTTGCTGTGAAAACCAGAGAGACAAAACACTCCTGGGATATAAAAAATACAGGGACTTCAGAGTCAAAGAGATGGTAGTCCACACCTAGGTTATTTCCCAACCTTACTGTATGACCTTAGGAGAATTCAGCGCTCTCATTTACAAAATAGGAACAGAGGAGTCCTCCCTTAACATCACTGTGAGGAGGCAGTGAGTTCATATTTGCAAAAATACTGGGCATGATCCTTAGCATTAGTAAGTTCTCAGCCTGTTCCTGTTCTTTGGAGACTAGTATTCTTAATGAAATTTTCTAAATATCATAGATATTTTTAAGTGCTTCTGTGAAAAACAGTTCCCTTCTGGCCCATAGATAGAGCGCAAAGATTCCTGGAAAGAGAATCAGATGACCTAGGTACAGTCCCACTGATATACACCAGTGAGAGATCCTCACTGTTTCCTCGGCTGTACCATAAGGCTGCCCATCACACCCCTGGCCCAGGATGCTTCTAAGAATTCAATGAAATAATGTAGGGGAAAGCACTTTGAAGAGCATGAAGTGCTCTCAGATGAAGGGAAGGGCCGTCACTGGAGTGCAGCTCATAGATGGGTATCTACATTAATCTACTTATGGGGACCCCAGATGGTGGAGATCCAGTTGTGTTTGAGCCATGCCAGGGAAAACAAACCCCATAAAGGAAGAGTGAAACCAGCTGCAGCAGATAGGCTCAGGGGATTCAGCAAACAGTCCAAGTTCAATGGTCTTGGTGGATGTGTCTCTAATCAAACAAAGATAAAGAACATAAGCACATGACTAGCAACTGCTTAGATCCTGTTTCAAACTAACAGTGCCTCCAGAGGGGTCTGTATGGAGTCAAGATGTCAGCAAAGGGACCAAATCCATTTTCAAGGCAGAAAGACACAAGAGTTGAAGATGTGAGCATATCGGACCCTAGAGAGAGGGATTGCATTGCAGAGGGAAACCCAGAATCTCCAGAATTTAAACAAAAAAGGTCAGAATAGCCATCATGGTCACCTTAGCCTTCCTATTCTGTTTGATTATCACCACCACCAATAATAACAATAATGACTGCCATCATTAGCCACTGTCATTTCTGAACTCTGTTCGCCAGGCATTGGGCTAAGAGCTGTAGAGGGCATCAATCACTAAATCATTACCATATCCCATGCCTACAACAAACTCTATTACTATGCCCACTTTACAGATTAGCAATTATCAGTTGAGAAAGCTGTTATTGCTGTGGATCCTCTCTCTCTCTCTCTCTCACTCTCTCTCTCTCTCTCTCTAAGAATCTTCTATCTCTCAAAAAGGATTTCCTTAGATATATATTAATCAAAAGCTCAACTTTCACATCCAACGAAAGATAGAGAAAGCTGTAGCAAGCAAGAGGAGAAAGTCACTCATAAACCTCGAAGTGGTTACAGCTCAAAAGTTCTGATCTTCAATCCTCTTTGTAGCAAACAACTTGGCCTCAACCTGGCTCACTTTCCAGAATGGAGAAGAACTGCATAGACTAATGTTAGAGGTCAAGTAAGGGTGAGGGACAACTGGGCCAGTTGGAATGATTTAAGACAACTTGACATTGGTAGATAATTTGACATTGGTAGAGAGGCAATGACATCACTTCCTGCTTCTTATTCTGTACAGAGGGGAGACAAAAAGACTTCTCAGCCATCACCCTAAAAAAAAAAAAAAGAAAGAAAAAGAAAAAGCCACCAAGCCAGGACTTGGCAATTAGTGTTGGAGTAAGTGATCATCTTGTGATTGCTCAGCTGGGGCCTGAAGACTTGTAAATGCATTTAGAAGACAAAAATAGAAGATGTTGTGAGAGAGCAGTGAAACCTGGCCCATTTGCCAGGAGAAAATGTCCCAAAGCTGCCGGGAAATTCACTCAGTCAGGATTTGGGGTGTGTCTTCATAAATGGGGAAGGTTAATAAATAAAACCCACGGATGAAACCAGAGCATGTGCCTCAGCCTACCAACTCACCTCTCTGCAAGCCTCAGCTTCTCTGGAGTCCTACGGTATCTAGCAGAGTGCTTGGACTGGGTGTTGACTCTCAGGCACAGCCAGACCCAAATTAGGGATGGAATCTGACAAGCTGCACTACTCAGCGACCCCCTGGAACCAACAGCAAGTACTCAAGCAAGAGCAGCCCACATGTCCAGGGAAAACAGGGCCCAAAGTTCATGGTATGGTCAAGCTCTACTCCAACCAGACCCCTGCCCCAGTGCCTTGCAGATCTTGCAAGTCCTACCAGCCTTTGTCGCAGCCTCTTCCAGGGATATCAAGGGCAAGTCAAAGACGTGTCCTGGCAAGCCACTTCTGAGACACCTGTAGCCCAGATGCACCCCTGCTCCCACTTTGCTGACCCATAGGAACATGGCAGGCCCGGAAGCTTTCTCCATCTCCCTGAGAGCTGCAGGTGGCCTGATGCTTTAGAAGGCCCTGAGGCATGAGCATCTGGCCCTGTCCTCAAAAGGGACAGGACTTTTCCCATATTAATGGTTTCCCTCCCCGAACTGACCCTACACCACAAATTAGCACTCTGCCCATGGAGCATTTCTATTTGGTCCATGGAGTTGAAGGGTTTTGTTTTTAGTTACCAGTATTTAAAACTTGAGTGATTTTATAGGCTCTCTAGCTCACTATAGAAAAAGCAGCAAGTCTAGCAATACTGTCCCCACTGCCACATGGCAACAGTCAGCTAGAGCTGTTTGCTAGCTGCACCTTCAGAGAGGACATGTGGTCCCCATCCTCCACTGTCCCCACCTGGTCTGCATTGGGCATGTGGTTTGTGACCTCTGTATGAGTTACTATGAAAAGGGAGCCTTCTCAGATGTCCAAAGCTCTCTCCCTTGAGAAATTTTACAATGAAACTCAAATTTCAAATAAAATAAACACCTGGAACATCTGGTCCAAGGCCCTCTTAGGAGCCCAACTCTGCCTATGGCTATGCAGAACACACATCAGGAAAATCTCACCACAGAGACTACACCAGGGCAAGGGGCAAAAGCTAATTCAGGGAGTTGAAAGGAAGGTCTCAGTCCCCTGTAGCTAATACATCTGGCCCTGAACAGTGGCCATGGAGCTTGCTGTCTCCAGAGAAAAGAGAGATAGTTCAGCACAAAACAGAGGTGGTAATAACTAATGAGCATTAACCAAGCACTCACTATGTGCTTGGGAAAACACAAAGGCCCAAGGATAAGGCCAGGATCCCCCAGTATAGAAATTATTCCCCAAGTACTCAACTGCAATTTTCTAGTATCTTACCTTTCTCTACTTGTAGTGTCCTCTATTTCCTGAGAGCGTCCCCCTGGAAGCACTACTACCTTTTTTTTCCCAGCACTGAAGATTGAACCCAGGACATTTGCACTGAGCTATATTCCCAACCCTTTTTCCTTTTTTATTTTCATACATGGTCTCACTAAGTCCCTAAATTGTGTAGGCTGGGCTTTAGCTTCTGATTCTCCTGCCTCAGCCTCCCAAAGTACTAGGATTACAGAAGAGCAGCCCTACTCTTAACTTCCATCTCTTCTTAAGTGATTTCTAGCCAGCCAAGTGGCCCTCCCACCATCAAATGCAAGCAATCAATAAAACTCTCCAGCAGCCAAAGGGCAGACTTGTGTACATACCATTCTTTCATTTTCTCCCCAGATGCAATGGATCCCACCCAATACCTACAGAATCTCTGTTCTTTGGGGCCATGCCCATTGGGTATCCAATATTGCCACTGTCCTTGAGCTCCTGGAGACCTGACCGAGACAATAAGCACCAGGGCTGTGGGAGGTTGGCATTTCCCATGGTCACTCAAACATGGTCTCATTTCATGCCCAGCAGACCTTCTCCCCAAAAAATGGCATCTTCCCATTGAATGCCAGCATCTGTCAGCCTGGAGCCAGACTTGAGGAAAAGCAACAAGTTTGATGAGTCTCTCCCACTGGGCCCAGTCAGCACCAATTGCTAAGGAAGCCATTCCACCCATCAGACATGGCAGTGGAGGAGAGTTAGGGTGAGGGAGGTACAGACAGACAGAAAGCCCACCCATGGCCATGTGATCTCCAGCTTGTCTCACACACACACACATACACACACACTTACACACACACACACACACACACACACACATGGTCTCAGAAGTGTACAATTTACATTATACCTAAATAGAATTCCCTGCCATTTCCAGTTCCATAGAACTGCGAACTTCATCAGGAGATTCCCCTCTTAGCCCTGGTCCTGGACTTTTCTTTCTGGTGGGTGACCAGATCCAAAATACTCATTTTAAGAGGCAAAATTGGAGGTCCAAGAAAGTAACTATACCCACCCATGGGCAGCAGTGCTGGAGCCAGCTCTCAGCCTCAGGCCTCCAGTGTCCCATGGCCAAGGATGTCTCCATGTGTGCCCCACCATCCCATAGCCTGCTATACTCACATGTAGCGCAGATGGGGGTTCTTGGCGAAGGCTCTGGGCTGGATGCTCCGGAGTCCTGAGTTCTTGATGGTCCTGGGCAGAGAAGAAAAGAAAGTCAGTGGTGCTCTGGGTGCTGAGGTCCAAGCCCAGCCTGTACCTCACTAACTCCAGTCACCGCTGGGTGGCCCAGCAGGGGATCAGTAAGTGGCACCTAGGCTCACAATTCTTGGGGCCAGATGAGGGGTTGGGCTGCAGCCAGCAGTACAGGCAGTTGCCCTCTGCCTATTGGGTCAGCAGGTGAGGACATGGGTTCCTGCTGGACCAGCAACCACAGGTCAAAGCCCCTTTGGTGCCTTCTCCCACATCCACACCACATTTCCATCATCACGAATACTGGAGTCCACCAAAGGAAGTGACTGGAAATCTAGTGCTGGCTGGGGACCTTCCATCAAGTCCAGCGCTAGAGAAAGAACAGCTGGCCTGGGTGTGGTGCCAGCCTTGAAACCCTGACTTCAGGGTGCAGCCATGCAATAGCAGGCCCAGCCAGGATGGGATGGGATGTGAGGACAGTCCCTGACTTGCCAAGATGGGCAGCGCAAGCCTCCTGAAAGAGGACCCATACTCACAGCTTCTGGAGTCCAGTGTACAGCTCCATATCCACTGCATTCAGTGTGTGCAGGCTGCGCCAGTTCTCTATGTGTCTGTGGGAGGAGAGGACACAGGGTCAGAGGTAGAGTCAGGGGCAAGGAGCAAGTCAGCAGGGAGCCACACTGAGGGCACAGTCAAAGGGCACCAGCTTTACAGATCAGTTTGAGTCTGACTCTGGTATTGGTCAATACCAGTTAAGCATCCTACCAAGTCACCAAGTATCTCTGAGTGGTGAAACTCACTGGGAGAATGAAGTGGATTCACAGATGCCAAGTACCTCACCCGCAGATCCAGAAGCAAATGTTGGAAACCCAAACTTCCTGCCTGTCTTTCTGACTCAGTTTCCCTCATTCCTTTTCTTCTGGGCAAGTTTTTTTGTTTTTGTTTTGTTTTGTTTTCCTTACATTCTTCCCACAAAGACAATACAAATGACAAGGTTTTTGAAAGGCAAGTGGGGCTTGTCTGCAGGCATGGCCTCTGGGTAGAAAAGCCCAGGAGGACACACACCAGACTTGGGCAGCCACCTATGGGTGACCACAGCCAGTCCAACTGCAGCTCATTCAGAAAACCAAGGACTTGATTTAGAGAGTGACTTCAGAGAGGAGGAGGCTCCCCAAGGACCAGGAGGCACCGCAGAGCTGGGGCAAGAGAGTGCAGCTGGCTGGGTGGTGCAGGAGCAGTAGTAGCTTTGTCTCCAAGGCTGGTATGAGTGGCTTTGAGCAAGCGCTCTGCACTCCCCAGGGCTCTGGCTTCCTCATTTGTAAAGGACACAGTTGCCCTAGATCAGCAGTTTCTCTCCCTTTTCATCATGAAGATCTCTTTTTAGACCTTTTCCTAAGAGACTTCATGTTTAAGGAGTTTTGTGTCTAGCAAGCATACTACATTTATTAAGCAATAATTAATTCATCTTCTCAGATTTATTAGCTGATGATATAAATCACCGTTAACCAGAGCTTTTTATCAACAGACACAAACCAGTGCTACCTTGCCCAGTACATAAATTCCAGCCCAAATCAAAGAAACCTAAAATCTCTGTTAGCACAAAGAGGCTTGTCTGGGTATGGGTCTGACTTCTGTTAGCTCCTTAATATTGAGAAAATGCCAGGAACAAACATCCCTCATTACATCCCTCATTATAGCTTTATTGATTACCATGGCCCTTTCCTGCTGAAAAGCTGTGCAAAAGCTGACCACTCACACATGCCTGCTGTCCCGCAGGCACCAAAGGACCTCAGTAAAAGGCTTCCACAGCCCCCCCCTACCCTCCCAGGATCTGACTCTGATCAGTGACCATGAGTTCTAAGTCCCACCTCAGCTAAAGATGCAGAAAGGTGAAAGCTCACCCTGGGACATAGTTACCCAAGGCACACTGTGGCCAGAATAGTGACAACTACCTTCCCCAGACGTCTCCTCCCAACTCCATCACACCCATGGCTCCGCCATCTGCCACCACGTCCAGCCAGAGCCAAGAAGGCGGCAGGGCTATGACTGCCAGGGCCTCTGGAAGCGCTTCAGTGCTGCACAGTGACGAGGTATGCCGAGAGCCCGTTTTGTTCCACATTCTCCCGGCGCCCCTGCTGAGCAGGCAGAGACATTGGCATCTGCTGGGGACATGGACCAGGTGGTCAGGTTGGTGCTGCATTCCAACTCCAAAGCCTTCCCCCTGAAAGTCTCATGGCTCCAAGGCAGTCTGCCTGATCTGATCCCACCGAGGCAGGGAGCCTGGCAACATTTCAGAGGAAAAGGACATGCAGGAGGGGCAGGACCACCTGTGCCACTAAGTGCCCCCAGCATCTTCTCCAGCCCATGGGCTGTGCCAATTACCAAGCAGATTGCAGTGTTTGTACAGCGTGCTGCTTGCTCTCGGAGCCTAGGTTCCTATGAGGAGCTACTTCCAACGAGGGGCTGTCAATCAAATTGTTTAAATAAATGAAATCATTTTTCTCAGCCTACATTAGCATTCCATCAATGCGTCTTTACGATGGCCTGGCTGTCAATCATCACTGCACTCTAAAACTTTGTTCGCCTCAGCCCTCACATCTTCAGGTCCACAAACTGACCCTTCCTGACCTGTGCAAACACTGAGCTAGGGAAGGGATATGAGTGGATAAACCAACCAGATGCAGATAAAAGAATGGCTCCTACATCTTCTGTTACACCTGAAATTTCCTAAATAAGGGGTTAGCATTTTAACAGCCACAGTGCAACAGTTTGGCTAGAAGTTGGGGCTCAGACAGCTATGGGAGTGTCAGTCATCTCTGCATTGAGGAGGGAGGACTGCAAGTTCAAGCCCAGCCTGGACAACTTAATGAGACCATGTCTCAAAACAAAACATAACAATAGAGTGGAGGATGTAGTTCTCCATAAAGATCCCAGGTTAAATCCTCAATACAGCAAAACAAGAAAGAAAGAAAGAAAGAAAGAAAGAAAGAAAGAAAGAAAGAAAGAAAGAAAGAAAGAAAGAAAGAGAGAGAGAGAAGGAAAGGAAGGGAAAGGAAAGGAAAGGAAAGGAAAGGAAAGGAAAGGAAAGGAAAGGAAAGGAAAGGAAAGGAAAGGAAAGGAAAGAGAGCCATAGGGCCTCTGGACAGTGGTCAAAGAACTACAGCTTAGGGACCAAATTCAAGCCACTGCCAGCTTTTATACAGTCCCAGAGCTAATGTTAATTTTCACGTCTTTTTTTAAAAATCAGAAGACCTTTAAAATTATATGAAATTCAAATTTCCATATTCCTAACCGCTCACTATGCTGTTTTCAAGTTACAGTGACAGAGTTGGACAGTTGCTGCAAACCCAAGCCTATTTCCTCTATGGTCCTTCACAAAAATAGTGGCCGACTCCTGCCTAGGGCCAGCTGCCAGGATGTGTATCCCAGCCCCATGACTACCTCTCCCTCTGCCCCTCTGTCCAGGTTTCTTCACCTGCCTATGCCTCATTCTTCCTACCTGTCAAATGAGGATAAGAAACACACAGCCTTGAGACTGGCACAGGGAGGAAAGAGTATGTCTATGCAGGTGCCTTTGTAGGACACAGAGGTCCTCAGAAAGCGCAAGTCTTGGGGATTGTTCTTTCCCCTTCCTTCAAGAGGCTGAGCAATCTTTTCTCACTTTTCAGGCTAAACAATGGCAGCAGGCTTCTCCTAGAAGTTGCCATTTCTCAGTAGTCACTAATAAAAAGCCGCTATGTACAGGGATAGGAAAGCTGTCATTCATGACCTCCTGGAATACGGTTCAAGCAGAAATGTATAAACAAGTTCAAGGAGGGCACTGGGGTCGTGGCAGCGCAGGTTCGGAAGAGGAGCAGGTCGCCGAAGGTACGGACTTGACATTTGCTGATGATATTGGCATGCGCCTGCCAAGTTTTCCTGTGACTCATCGCTTGGTACCAGACCAGAGAGGTCAGTTATGGTAACTCTGCTGGCTGGTTTGAGCTATTAGGGAGGCCATGCGTTTAAGCAGAAAAGGCCAACTCTACAAGATGAAGTATGAGAGTAGGTTTGGTTTGCTTTTGTGAAGAGTAAATAGTGGATACTCTCCCTAGTGCAATCACACAAGGCTCCTCCTTTTCTGTGCTTTTCCAAGTTGTCAGAGTTGTTTCTATAGAGCTTGTATTTTGTCATTTGAAAAACAATCAATAACCATATATTTTTAAAGGAAGGTCAGCCACTTTCACCCTGTCCAGGACAGCAACTCATAGTTTTGTTCCAGGATCCCAGGCTGAACTGCCTCATGGTTGCAAAAGTTGTTCACAAATCATTCCTGTGGTGGGGCAAGAAGTAGGAGGAACGCAAAAAGACGCCTGCAATATTGTAGGGGGCATGGTGTCATTGCCTCCATGGGACCTGCAGCCCTGGTCTCCAACTGGATGCCCCAGCTTGAGTCAGTATCATGGGAGGGGAGAGGAGAGGGAGGGCAGAGAGGTGGCACCCTGAGCTCCCTAGTCCACTTTAAATCAACCGCCTCCACTTTAGGCTTCTCAAGAAGAAGCAATTCTGTCCCCAGGAGACATTTGGCTGTCTGGAGACACTGTTGATTGTTATAACTGGGAAAAGAGAATAACACTCACTTCCAGTGGGTAGAGCCCCGGGATGCTGCTAAATACCCTACAAGCCACCAGACAGCCCATGACAAAGTGCCAGACACAGATGTCCCCAGCATTGATGTGGAGAAGCCCTGCCTAATGCTTCTGCCCAAGATCACCGCTGAAGAGTCCCATGGCTTAAAACAGCATCAATTTTGAAAGTGACTGCTTTGCAGCTATCATTACAAGGCCTCAGGCCAAGACAAAAAAAAAGCTTTCCTCTAGGCCACAGAGTCCAGGGAAGCAGACAATTTTGAAATCCATGCTCCCAGTAACTTCGCAAGTCAAAGGCATTATTTGGGGGGAATAGAGGGGGCTCTTTGGCCCTCTGGTCCATGCCCCCAGCCAGACTACACATTCCAGAAGCAATAATGATCTCTCCCACTGAGCACTGGATGGGATCCACTAGCCCAGAGCCTTTTCCCTCCACTGCAAGTTCCTCCCCTGGATTTCTCAGGCCTCTTTGTTCCAAAAAATGTGGAATTCTCCATCCAGTGATGCCACATCCCTACCCTCTCACCACTGTCCTTCCATGACACCACAGAATCACTACTCTGCCAAGAGCACACACGCACCCCTAACCTAGAGAGAGAAAGCGGTGAAGAAAACACCCATGGCAACACCGACCGCTAGAGCCAGAGGCAGGATTAGGGCTGCAGCTCACAAGCCCCAGTGGAGTGAGGGTGATCACAGAACACAAGGCTTCCAGGTGGGCTTGGGTGGGACAGAGCCAGAAAATGGCTATGTAGAGTGTCTTCAGAGATGTCAGAAATGCAGTCAACAATTGAAGATTTAGAATAGCAACACTGAGCCTAGGAGGCCCAGGACCCCAGGTTCCTGCTTCATACCCATTCTTGGAATGAGACATGGCATAAATTAAGTATTAATTGATACATCCACACAGAACACAAAAGTCCTTTGTGCTAGAATAAATCAGATTGTACTTTTGTACCACAGCTTCTCTGTTTTGCTTGGGCCAAAATGGAAATGAACTGGCAATCTCTAAGCATCTAAAAATTAGATGGTACAGACTGGGTGGTCCATATTTTAATTAAAAACATGTCATGTGGATAGGTTTAAGAATTGTTTATACCTCCAATATTTAATATTTAATGTTTACATTTTCTATATACAGAAAATTCTAGAACACTGAAATGTCCACTGCCACTAAACTCCAGAAAACTAAGATGTTAGGAAGGAGGGACAAGGCACCCTTCACCAGGAAGAACTTCCCTGGTCATGTGGACAACTGGCAAGATGGAAGGATGGTTAGTGGAACTTAGAAACATGCCTCCTTTCCTCCTTCCTTTAGATATGCAGGCCCAGTATTGGCTTCCTTTCCTCCCTTGCTGGGAGATTGCTGTTCTTCTCACTGTGACTTCTCAAAGCTATTAATGAGCTGTTCTTCACAACCAAATTTTCCAGACAACTAGCCTTTGCAATTTCAACTTCCTTGTTGGATGTTTCTCCCCTCAGCCTCCCAAAAATGCAGTCTACACTTCCATGCCTTCTTAGGCACAGTAGACAGAACATGGTTTACATTTTCTTGATAACCCTAGAAGATGTAGCACTTATACCCCAACCCCAAAGGCCTTAGCCTCCTAGGATTTTGACTCTGATTGTTATTGCATCCATTTTTAGCAATTTTCTGGCTCTTTCTTCTACTTCACGCTGTGGGCCGACACCCCTTGAGCTACTGCAACCAGTCTCCTCCATAGCCTCTTGGAGCACAATGGCTAAGAGCTGGCACCTGGAGGCCAGAGGCCCCAGAAATGAGACAGCTCTAGCACTGGGAGCTGAATGCCCTTGGGCCAGTTCTCCCAGCCTCACCAGTCCTCAGCTCCCTCAAAGGAAATCTGTGTTTATAAGAGTTAGAGGACACAATGCCTTGGTCCTTACTTCTGCCTGGATACACCATACTAACGCAATAAGGAACTGACTCCATTACAATTGTTGCAATTGTATGTTAAGTAACAGTAAGTGAAATAAGGACCTAAAAGATTTTGAAAGAATTTGCAAATCTGCACACACTCACGCATACACACATGGGCACACACACAAATAGGTAGGTGTTTTCATATATGTGTATCTTAGCCAACACTGCATACAGGTATCCCTTCTCTCCAGACTGTTCCACCCAGGTCCTGTGGCCCTGTCACCTTCTCACCTTCTCTAGCTTGAAGAGGGAAGCTTGAACTGAAGTACACAGAGGATGCTGAAGAAACTAGCGGGAATTTCATTTCCTAACGTGCAGGCATTAGAACACACACCTAAGCATGAGTGTTACACACACACACATTCACACTCACACTGTGCCATGCATTTTCCTTCGAAGCCTTGTAGGGCAATGGAGAAATTGATTTGTTATCCAGGCATATTATGTCTAGTGATCCAGACAGCAGCATTAGTTTTCAATTATCTGATATGTTTAGCACTATAAACAAGCCATCTGGAGCAACCATGGAGCTTGAGAACCATGGAGCTGGGGAGAAGCTGCCTTGGATCACACTGGCCAAGTCACCGACTCACTCTTTCTTGACAGCTGTTACAGGGAGGAACTCTGCGCCTGGGAAGTCAGACCTGAGGGTCTGAGGGCTTGGGGGCAGCTTGGGTTGGCAACTCCAGCATGCCAACATATTAGTGCACCAGCCTACAAGCAGCTGTGAGCCAAGGAGCACAGTGAACCAGCCCTGCATCTGGGCTCCCCACTCAGGGGACTGCAAAAAGGAACATTCAGATCATGTGGCAAACAGATGGGAGGCGACAGCATCTGTGCCGGCTTCCTGATCAATTCCAAAGCTTGTGCCAGGAACAAGGAACGTTTGCACACACCTGCACTCTTCAGGTGCTGTGATGCTGTCCTAACAAGAAAGATCAAGGGCATATTCCTCTGCTACCCCACTAGGAAAAGACCTGAGGCCCAGGAGCAATTTTCACCTGCAAAGAAACTGGTTCCCCAGGGGGACTCCAGGCTGTTCTGACTGAACTCTAGCCTGCAACCAGCCTACCCTGCCTGTCTCTCTGCTTCTTTTTCACTGCTGCTGCCTGGCATGGTGAGAGACAGTGATTCCAGCCCAATCCCCTGTACATCAGCCCACCAGGTAAACCCTACTCCAACCTGGAGAACCCCCAACCCCTTCTAAGTGGCCACCCTGCTTTCAGTCTCTCTGTCAACAATTTTTATGTTGAAACCACCACAGCCTCCCAAGCCTTCTCTTTGTGATTACAATAAATTCCTAACATCAAAGCATTGCCCACAAGGTCCTGTATGTGCTGGCCATTGGGTCCTTTCTCTGGACACACTCCCCTTGTAAATGGGCTCCAGCCACATTGGGCCTGGCGTTGGTTCCTTTCACACACCAGGCTTATTCCCAACTGGCCCTTCTACATGAAACACAACTACTTCTCATACCTCAGGTCTCCACTCAAAAGTGACCTTCTCAGAGAAACCTGAGGTAACAACCCCCTTCCTTTCCAGTTGCTCTCTGGCACAAGCCCCTGTATATGTCCTTCACAGTCCTAATAACCATCAGTAATTGTCTTATTTGATTACTTGATTATGCATTTGTTGTCAAGGTCTCTCCACTGGAACTGTAATGCATGAGAACAGGGGTTGTCTCTGTCTTTTTCACCACTCGCTCACTCCCAGAACCTCAAATAGAGGGCCCAGGTAAGCACAAACCAGGGCAACCAACCAGCTGCCCTCCCAAACAGAAGATCCTTATGCTTGGTAACTGCATGGCCCTCATCCTGCCCCCACCCAGTCTGATGCTCTCAATGATCCCTGATGAGGAATGTGGCCTGGAGCACACCACCAACCTGGGGAGATCACTCTGGGGTCCAGCAATGAGGGGAGGTGACTTCACAGGCCTCAGCAGCCCTGTATAACTGCAAAGCTCCTTCCCAGGCTCAGTATTGGGAACAGGGAAGTAGACAGGAGCCCTTTGCAACAAACAAGGAGACAGGAATGCCTGTGGTACCTCAGCATGCTTTTCATCCTTCCCTCACCTGTGTGATTATAGCCTCCACCAGAGCATGAGTTTCCAAAGGCACAACCCAGAGTTGGTGCTACCAGTGCTCTGGGTCATCTGAGTAAATGAATGAATAAACAAACCCCAAAGGGGTCAATGGCAGAAATTAACTATCTCCTATTCCTTCAACCCCTTTTGCCTTCTCACACCATTTTGCTTCCTTCTCTTTACTCCTACTAGATGTTCCATCCACATACAAACTCATCTCAATAGTCTATCTAAAAACAAAATCTCCATGACTCCATGTCCTCCTTCAGCTACCAACATGCATCCCTACTGCTCTTTGTGGCAGATGTTTTCATGAGAATTGTCTACACTTGCAGCCTTTACTCTCCCTTTGATTCTTTCCCAATTCATTCTCTGCCCACTCTGTTGGGACAACATTATCAAGGCCACAGTGATTTCCAGGTTGGCAAATCCAATAGACTCTTCTGTTGTCCTACTATCCAATCTCCTGGCAGCATCTTCCCTGGTTAATCACCCTCTCTGTCTTGAGTTATTCTCTTCTTCCTGGAATCCTTGACTAGGCTCCTTTCTCCTGGGCTCCTTCTGTCTCAGCTCTTCTTTGTCAGTTTCCTTTGCTTACCTTACTCTTTGATCCCTAAATGTGGGAGTCTCATCTCAAGGACTCTTCTCTTCACCTCTCTGCTCCCTGGCCAAAGTGGTGTCACCCAGATGCTTGGCTCTGAACACCATAATATGCTGCTGGCAACCCTGTGTGTTTCTGGTCAGAGCTCTTTCCTAGTGGCAAGCCTCTTACTAATATCTCTGTAGATCCAACACTGGCCTTTGCTTTCCTCCCATTCAGTCTTCTCCATCTGAGTAAGTGACACCAATACCACCCAGTTGTCCAAGGCAAATTCCATTACTGACTCTCTCTTCCTCCCCTTCTCAATATCTATACCAGCTGAAGTCCACCTCTATAGCAGACACCACCACCTCACAAGATTTTGCAACTTGTGGTGAATTTTAAAATGCCTCCCCCATCAAAATAAATAAATCAGCCAACAAAAAACCTTTAGTAGCTTCTGAACTTGCACACAGAATAAAATCCAGACTCCACTATGACCAGCAAGGCTCTACAATACGTGGTTCATATCTTTCCCTCCTTAGCTCAAACCAACCCTCCTCTCACTTACTTGGCTTCCACCTCAGTGGTGCCTTTTCTCTTCTTTAACATGCCAAGCTCCCTCCCTGCTCTCAGGGCCTTTGCATTATTTCCCTCAGTCAAGACACCAGGGTTGGCATCTCTGCCATAGAAAGATGCTTTTCCTAAGCAACCTAGCTAGAACCATTCTGTATAACTTCTTCTCAAGACAAAGGTGGATTGTGCCCCCAGAGGATAGCTGGTAAGGCCTTGAGACTCTGTGTGTATATGTTTAACTGGGAAATAAACCCAGTGTCTTTTCACTGAGTTTACATCCCCAACCTGTTTTTACTTGTTATTTTGAGACATAGTCTTGCTAAGTAGCCCAGAGTGGGCTTGAATTTGCAATCCTCTTGCCTTAGCCTGGAAACTTTTTGGTTGTCATTACTAGGGAGGTTCTACTCACATATCGTGATTAGAAGCCATAGATGTTACTTATCATCATATGATACACAGACATACTCCAAACAAAGAATTATCCACTCCAAAATGTCAGTAGCTCCAAGGAGGGGTACTCATTCATTAATTTTGTTCATTTACATTTTGTCTGTGTACACAACTGTGTGAGTATTGAGGCCCAATAGTAAGCAGGCAGGTTACCTACTTGATTCCATCAGGACACAAATGCAGCACTGGAGTGGGATAGAGATTCTGATAAGTGATACAAAGAATATCTATAGTAGAATTTCTCTTCCTTGAAGCTACTGAAAAGGGGTGTTTGATCAAGAGAAGAGAGAACCAGAGGCATGAAGGGAGACATCGATCTTGATTCTTCCCAATGGGCCTTGAAGGAAACAGTTTTAGCAAGAAGTAGAGTTTGGTTCCAGTCAGAACAACTGGCTTGAAAGTAATTCAATAATGTAAGCTCTGTGCCTAAGATCAGCTGGCCCCAGGAGTTCCAAGAGAGCTGCCTTTCAGGTGGCCAGTTTCCTCAGGAAAATATGAAAGGGCCAGGCCACTCTTTACTGAATTATAAAACACTTATCACTTCTTTAATAACTACCCACATGGAGGACTTAATTCACTCAATATGGAAGTGATAAAGGCGAATTGGTAAGTGAGCATTAAGCTCAAGTACATTGCATAAAGACTTACGAGGGCAATATTTCCCCCTATTAAAAGGGTAGATTTTCTCACTGCAACTATGCCTCAGAGTTAATGTGGAAAAGTCACTCCAAAGCTTGGGGCATTTTCATTGTTAGAGGGTAATTCCAGGGCACAAGGAGGAAAGGGAGCCCTTGACTTTGCAAGAATAATTATCCCATAACCTCAGAGTGTCAGAGTGATTAGTCAAGGTAACCATCAGAAAGACAAAACCATATTCCTGGGATCTGCCTCTCTTCTCTGTACACAGAAAGCCAAGGAGTGATCAACCACAGAGAAGGAAAGGCAAGGATGGAGACAAGAGTATGGGCTGGGTCAGGGGTCCAACAGGGATGCGGTGCGGAGGCTGCAGGAGGGAGGACGGCTCTGGGCTAAGACCTTTAATGAAACACCAACATCCATCTGGGACTCAAAAGATGGGAATTAACAATCTGAGCCCTCATAATCTGTAAGGAATAAGTTCTGGAATTCCTGATGGCTCCAGATTCTATTCAGGGGGCCAGCAAGATGGTCTTCCTTACCCAAATGAAGGCAAAGCAAGTTTCTCTCTTGTTAACTTTCCTCTCCCTTGGTTCAGCATCATGACTACTTTCATTTCCTCTAGCAATAAGCCATCTGTTCTTTCCCCCATATATTTACTCCATCAGAAAGCATCTCTATTCACATGACTTCAATTGCTGCCTAATTAGAGATTAATTCCAGTTCTAAAGTTCTACCCTTGGTATTCAGCCTCTTCTCTATGCTGTCATTACTCTTCTCATCATATGCATTCCCATCAACTCCTAAGAGCAAATATGGACAGAACTGACTCTTAATCTCCTGACCACTCCCAAACTACTTCCACTGAGTCTTGTTGTCTTAAAACAGTAGAGAAGAGATGGCAAGTAGACTCAATGCCTAGTATAATACCAGTGGGTTAGCAAGAGACAACACAGACTGCTGTGTTTGAGCAAGAAAAAAAGTTGTGATCAATTAGTGATGCCTGTCATGAGCACAGGATGTGGAGGAACAACTATGGTAACATCCACTAACCATATCTATCCAAGAAGTTTTGACATCTTTTTGTCCCCTATATTCAAGTCCTATCAGTCAGTCCCTCCTGATATTTCTGGTAACTTCTCTTGTCTTTTTATGTCCATAGCTCCTGAGAAAGCCCCATGCCCAGAAGGATACAACGACTTCCTTGCAGATCACCTGGATTCTAGCCTTTGTGTGCTAACCTACTCAAGCCTCTGCTTTCTCAAAGATGACATTGAACATGTCCTTCCCAGGCTCAAGACCACCCAGTGGCTAACAAAGGCATCTTACACCAAACTAAAACCTCCATCAGGAAGCCTCAAGCCTACAGGAAAATCTGTAGCTGGGGAGAGGGGGTGCATAATGAGCCCTAGACCCTTTAAGGGCAAAAGCAATACTTTCTGTTCCCTATAGAACATCCATTGTATTCTCAAACTTCTTTTCTGAGGCTGAAATTCAGACTGGAACTGAGAGGAAAGCAAGAGACTTCTTAATGAGGCCTGGGAAAATAGCTTTTGTGACTCTTTCTGTCTCTCTCTCTATTTATCCCTATATCTTCTCATCTTTCCATCAGAGAAAATTAAAAAATTAAACTGCTTAGGGAGGTGTGCTCATATCAACAGACATCAGCCATCCAGGAATCTTCCTGCACTTTTGTAAGTAACCTGGTGTAATGAAAAAGATCATAGGCTTCAGGATCAGCCTGTCACTGATGAGCTGGGTAATCTACCACAGCCTCAGTCTCCCCATCTATACAACAGAGACAGTGATGCCAGCCTCATGGAGGTACCATAAGGATGAACAGAAATAGTGTTGGTAAAAGATTTACCCTATTGCCTGGGAAATGCCAGTGCCCAAAGAATGTTTATTTTCCCCTCCAAAAAGAAAAGCAGTCACTGGCTTGTGCAGGAATTGAAGTCAGGAACAGGGGCCACTGTGGAGGGGAGAGTGATTCTGTTTACAGCTGCAATAACTGAGACTGAGACACACATGCCATGAGACCCTCCCCAGTCACCCATTGCCTGCCACCACCCTGTTTCCTCTCCCTGTCATAGCCCAGACTGTACTTCACCAGTCAGTCAAACAAACAAAGCACTTGCTGCCCAGTCCTGGTTCTCTTTCGCTTTCTCCGAGCCATATTCCTGTCCGTGCCAGCCCATGGGTACCCACTGGATTTTTGTGGCACTGAATGCTTCCTTCTAGAGTTCTGATCTGCTGCATCTTCCTCTCTGCAGTAAGCTTTTATCAAACCACCCATTGCCACCCAACTGCAGTCACCCAGTGATCCCAGCCTCACCTTCCAATTACTGGGGAATTATTTCTGTGTGGCTGCTGATGTATGTATGTGATCCTGTCACCTGTGAGTCTCAGCATTATTTGCCTGGCTTCCCTCGTGAGAGCATAAATTCCTTGACAACAAAGACTGATGCGTTCTATTTATTTTGTTTGCCCTCCTCTTGCCCTCACTGGCTTCTGCATGCAGTGAGTGTTCAGACCCACAGGGATTCTTGAGGCTTCTCTACAACATACTAGATGGGCTCCATCCTGTAGTGGAGAATAGCTGCCTGGGACAAGGCTGAGATTCAAGGTCAAAGGACAAAGAAGCACAAAATAGAGAGGCAAAGAGAGATGCTGGCTGAGACACGCTCCTCAAGTTCCCACCCTTCACAAATCAGCCCCAGATGTCCTTGCTTTCAAGAGCTTCTTTGGATCTCTCTTTCTAGGTCATAAGACCCTCTGCAGGGCAGCCTGTCATGGAAGCAAGGCCAATATTCAAAACAAGTAATACCCAGTAGAACACAAGCTCAAAACAAAAGAGACTCTGGCCAAAGGGCTAGACTGGTTTCTTGGAGGTTCCCCTAAACCAGGCACTGAGCAGGTAGCTGGAGTGCTGGGTACAGTCACTCAGGGCCTCAAGCCAGAGCTGTAGAAGGTAGTTCACACCTAAACAACTTCCCAGTCTCCCAGTGTCAGCTCCAAACAGAGCCTGTGCTTCCTGGAAAACTGTAGTGATGTTGTACCCATTAACAGACCTGTCTGCACTGTGAGACTCAGGTTCTTGAAGCAGGGACTATCTTTTACCTAAGCATCATCAGGGCCAAGAGGGGCACTGGGCTTTTTAAAAGCACCCCATAAATGCAGCACAGAAGCATCAGCTTCACCTGGTCAAGAGCACTTACTACCACAAGAGGACCTGGCCACACCTGCAAAGGGAGGCAAGTCTACATGGGGCAGGCAAGGAGAATGCAGCAAAGATTCTAACCAGCCCTCTCAATCACTGGAGACTGGCCCTCCACATGGGGAGAACAGAAACTACAAGGGAAAGCCAGTGCCTCTGTCTCCAGCTCCATCCAGGGAAACTCAGTGCTGCCCCCCAGCTCTGCATTATGCCCCCTCCCAGGACAGCAACAGTGGGGTTCACACAAGGAAGCACAGGGCATGGCGGTGTGGACCCAGTCTGCGCAGCAGGTAGGAGAGCCCAGTCACTACTTCTAGGACGGGAAGTGTGATATGACTGTGAATACAGGGAAAGGAAAACTTATTGACTGGAGAGGGAAGTTCAAGGCAGACCACACTTGGGAATTTCAGGTCACACTCCAATCAGCTCTCATCTCCTGCTAGTGGGAGAAGGAAGCAGCACAGGAGCAAGGGGAACCTGGACCTCTAGTCATTCATTTACAAAGCACCCACTGTGTGCCAACTGTTTCAACTCAGAGTCTGCTCTTACTGGAGCATTTTCTCTTCTTGCATCTCCAAGTCATAAACCCTCCCTCTGTGCCATAGTCAGCACCTTATCGACATGATAGGGTATTACACCAGGTCCTAACAGCCACTTCCCTGAGAGGCTAAGATGCTGGGACAGGAGTCCTGCCCACATCCTAGCTGCTCAACTGGCACCTTCACAACATGGCCAGCACAACATTAGCCTCCTTTTCCTGGCAAATGAACTCCGTTCCTACTCATTGCCAGCTTGCTAATAGCTAATGGACCAGTTTCAAACCATACAGACCCTGTCTGACTCCCCTTTGGAGTCACAGCATTATTAATTTATGGTTAACAATAGCATCACTAACCAAGGCCCCCTATATCTGGGTCCTGTATTCAGTCAAACCCACCCTGATCAGACTCAAGCCTCCATATCCTAGCCCCCAACAGGACACATTGGAAGGGGAACCTGGCTGCACTCTGGTGACAAGCCCAACAGCTGAGCCTTCCTGTTCATAGCTTTCCTCCTTTCCCACATCAGCAGGCACTGGGAATTCAGAATGCCTGATGGCTGCCCTTAAGAGTGTAAAGACCCTGCTACCCATGGAAATATGACCCTCGGGTGTGTGAGGGCACAGTGGTACTGCTCCAACCACACCACCCCTGCTATGTGCGATTCGAGAATGCAAAGCCCAAGCCAGCACTGCACAGGACTCACCGGTGAATTCCCTGAAGGTGAAAAACTGCATGGGAATAACTAGCCTAAGAAGCTGCGTGGCACCAAACCTGAACTTCCTACCATTCAGATGCTGCTATAGCATAGAAGTCACAATGCCGATGACCCTCGAGGAACCCACCCTTCTCATCTGTGCGTTCTGCACTCAAGTGTAGTGTCAGATGTACCACCCAGCTGCTGAATTTCTGTGACACCCTAGTCCTTTCCTCTTTTCTTTGTCAAAGATCACATCCTTCCAAGAGATCCGTACTCCTGAAAAGGAGCAAAACCAAGGCTTTGTTATGCATGTCTGTCTGCACTGGAAGTGAGCCAGGGTTGAAGAGATCAGCACCCCCAAACACTCCTTCATGGGTTTTCCCAGCTGATTCCTGCTGCCCAGATCATGTCTGCCTACTGCACCGGTTCCTCACCTGATGAATCACCTTGGGTGGTAGGCAGAGCACATTTCCACTCCCCCAGACTGCACCTCAACCCAACCCCACTTCCATTCCACACCTCTCCACTCCACAGAGTTTCTCTCCTGCATTACCCTGCAGTCATCATCTCAGGATTGGGGGAGAAGTAGCTTCTGCCCCAGCCAGGAGAACTGCATGGGCTGAGGTCATAGTTGGAAGCCACTGACAGAATGCCCCATTCTTTAAAGCAGAAACCTCAAAGAACCCAAAGACTGAGGCAGTGTTTTCAAAAACAGCCCGTGCTTGGCCACCACCTCCCCTTTACACTTATAAGGCTGAGAGTGCCATTTTGGCAAAGAGATTCATCTATGCCCATCTTTAAGTAATGGCCAGGTGAGCCCCAAACCTGTTGCTGCCCAGAATCCCCTGGAAGCCACTTCACACTCTCAGTCCAGCCCCCTCCTCACCAAGACCTTTGCTGCTGTGGACAGTGCTTTTCCTTGAGCAGGGATACTGCCAAGGATAGCATCCACATCTGTGTCTCCAGGAATCTGACCTTGGCATAAAAATGAAGTCCAGGCCACTAGCCATGCCTTGGAAATAACATGCAGAAAGCTAACAGGAATGTGTGGTCAGGTAGGAGCTGGGTGAGACACAGAACTTTTTGGTGCAGAAACACCATGGGCCCCTCTGCTGTCCCTGGTACCTTCCAACTTCATGATACCAGCTGCCTCCCAGTGGCCAGGACCTGAATTCTTTTGCCCAAAAGTTTTCTGGTCTTTAAGGAGGTCAGACAAGCCCAGGCCCTTGGTCTACACCACTTCCCAGAGTTTCCTCCTAGGATTGCCTGGCACACACCTTCCTTGGCTTCCTATCTCAGTGACCTCTCCCCAGGTTAGGTTCTCTGGGACTGTGCCATGGATAAAGGACTTGTCCTTGAAGATCATTCTCAGGTCTCTTCGAGGGGGTCCCAAACTAAGACACCCTTTTGTCTACCACTTGTTAGACACAGAAACTCATGGAAGCCTTTCCACCTATGTCTCTTGCCATATAACTTGGACCCAAATAATCCATTTAAAAGAACGAAGAATTGCACTGTTCAAATCATACTCTGTGCTTACCTCTATAATCTCATTTCAATCTCATAACCACCCTAACAACTAGGTTTCATCATTCTTTATAAATGAAGCAGAGAGGTTGCTTAATCTTCTCAAGCTACATACAGCTAAGAAGTCTGAAGCTCAATTTCAAATTCCCCTACCTTGGATTCTGATGTTGTGGTTGCTCTGAAAATCCCAACAATCTACTGCCTTTAGGCAACCTGGTCCTCTCACCATTCTGTGCACTGTCCCTTCCCGGTAAGAGGCTCCTCTCTCCCCTAATTTCTTCTGACTAAAAAAATGTCTTTTCTGTTTCAGAGTTCTTGAGATATCAGAGCAGCCACTAAGGAAGCTACCATAAACCATAACACAGAGCGCAGGGGAGATCTGGTGTTTGATCATTTCCTTGTGTCTCAGCTCCACAGCCACCTCCTGATGGCCTGGGCTTTGGCAGAGTGTGGGAGTCAGAGTTCTCTGTAGGTGTATCTTACCTCTCTTCAGGAAAGCCCTTTTCTCTGCAACCTGCTTGCAGCATAGAAGGTGCCAGAAGTTCTTTCTGAATGAACTAATCAATCAGAGTTAGGTGTGAAGACGGGAGTCTGCACAGCCTGGTACTGTCACTCCACATATCCAAAGCTGCAGGGAAGAGAAGTTAAGCAGCAGTCCCTGAGCAAATAGCCACCTGCTGCCTGCTGGGCACAGACCCTGCTGCAGCACATTCATCATGTGTCACTTCTCAACAGGGCAGGGCAGGCTGAGTACCACTTTGATGGGACAAGAAGACAAAGCAAGGGAACATAATGGAGAAGATTCTGCAACACTATCCTTAAAGTCAGGGCCACATCCCTGGTCATCCCATCCTTCTAATTGTGGAAACAAACAGTTTCAGCAGTGCAAAGAAGAAAATCACCTGGTGTCCATGCTTAGTATCAGTGAAAAGCCATTCTTGGCCCCCTGCTGAGCTTAGCATGTGGTTCTGTGCATGCTGGGAAGACAGCAGGTATCAGTGCAGATTCTAAGATGCATTTCAGCTCCCACCTTGGTGCCTCCATATCCTGGTGTGGTGAGAAATAGGGACAGACCTCACTAGCACAATGCGATTACAAAGACAACATCAAGACATGCCCACTTTCAGAACCTCCCTCCTGCCACTGGGCCTCTGGGGATCTTCCAGTAAGCATCTGTCCCAACTCCTGTGGGGGTGGGCAGAGGTGGGTAGCCCAAGAACCCAGCATGGCAGTGATGCTTCTATAGAATCACTAATTATTTGATCGGCTACCAATTCCTTCCCAGGACACTTGTTGCAGACATGAGCTTTGCCTTAGTCATTCCAGTGACACCCAAAGCCGGCCAGTCAGAGCCCTCTGCTTTCTGAGCATGGGAAGTTGACTGAGCAACTACAGCCTTCTGGAAAGGGCTATCCTAAATCCCTGAGCCAGCAGCCACGGGTTCAGCCCTCTTGACACACTTTGATCCCTACTGATTTCCCCAGACCCTAAATAAATAAGGTGGCAAACCTGACCAACTGTGATGGGTCCAGAGTTGGAGACAAGAACGGAGGATTCCTAAGCCTTGACCTCCATAGCTGAGCCTGCCAGAGCCCCACCCTCAGGTGTGCACAGGGCACCCACCTGCAGGCCCAGAGGGTGCTTTGTGAGCACACAGCTGCAAGACAAGGTGCACAATTGCCTGTCCCATCCTCCAGGGTCTACTCGGCCCCTTTTGTAGCCCTTACTGCATAGCTGATAGAGATCGTCTTGGAAGACACTTGTGAAAACTGTCCAGAAATCCTTCAATGATGAACTTTGGGGCTGGGCCTTACACATCTGCAGTTTTCTCTCCCATCTTTGCACTCACCCACCACATAATAGCAGCAGCAGCAACCTGTCACATCAGCCACCCTTCTGATCCTGGCCAAGGCCCCTGCTCACCTCTGCTGGTGCCTCTGTCCAGGACACACTCCCTCCAAACACACCTCTCCCCATGGCCAGCTCCATCAAGCCTCAGGAAATGTGCTTTGTAGACACATTTTTTCAGACACCCAGGACTAGACTAGATCCCCGGGTCCGTGTTATCACTGAACTCTGTGTTCCTCCTTCATAGCCATTGTAAATGAATTTGAAGTTATAGCCCTTCTCCACTGGGTCAACCAGTGTTGCTTCCTCAGAACTCAGGACAGAAGCTCAATAGTCTTTGTCAAGTTGCTTGACCACACAGAATGGGTTTATGGGAAGGTAACTGTGGGGCTACAGAATTGGCTTCCTCCAAGGAACCCCTACACACTTTCACTGCACAGCAGGCAGCCCGACCCATGAGTGCGTTGGTGGAGCTGTTCTTCACAGCCAACCCAACCAGAATGATGAAGCCAACCACAAGACATGGCCTCTTGCCTCAGCCTTCTGACTTTGTGCCCACAGACAACCATACCTCTTACTATGTCATTTCTCAGGTAAACTAGTTCCTCCCCAAATGTCTGCTTCAGCATCTCCAAAGAGCTCAAAATGAAAGACACAAAGCTATTCTTGTGAAGCTGTCCTGTGTTAGTACTGTGGCCTACTCCAGCTACAAAAATTATGGGAGCAAAGTATCATGTTAGGGGGCAAGGGCTTTCTGCTCCAGAGAAGGATACTGCCCATCCTTTGTATCTCAGAGATTCAGCACTGGCTATGCAAAAGCACATAGCAGAGGCCACTGTCAAAGGCAAGACTACCCCCACCACACACACCAGTAAGACTTTTCCCCATGGAAGCCACTGACCCCTGGATTCCTGGCACAGTCAGTAGCGTTGCCCTCAAACACAGCCTGAACACACAAGACCAGTGTACCCAGCTCTGGGAAGTAGAGATGGAATTGCCTTTGAAATAACAACTCCTTTAGACGTAGGTCATCGTGTACCATTCAAACTGAACAGCAGCTGACCTCATGATAAGCCAGGATCCAGAAACTTCCTATTGCGCTTGAATCCAAAAAGCACAAGATGATTATATCAGCACTTCTGTCGCTGGGACACAACACTCAACACTCACAATTTAAAGGAGGACAGGATTAATTTGGCTCACAATTTCAGAGGATTTAGTCCATGGTCAGTTGGCTCCAAGGCAGAAACATCACAGTAGAAGATCATGGCAGATCAGAGCTGCTTAGTTCATGACAGCCAGGAAGGAGAGCAAGGGAACAGCACCAGAAAGGAAAGAATGAGAGATCAGACATAGACCCCAAGGTCATGCCTCAAACACACTCAGACGTATGTGACACCAATGCCCTGGGCAGTCACCACACCAATCTACTTGACACAATCAAGCTTATCCACCACAGTGGGCAAGGCTACTCCATTTGCATCAGTGCCAACCTATATCTGGCAGTGGGATCTGCTGCAGTCCTCCATCTGCCATGGCCACAGCAGCCTTCCAGCAGGCCTAGATTAATTCCAAGGAAACAGCTAAATCAGAAGTAGAACCCATCTATTCCAAAAGCCCAGCTCCAAGCCTCCCAAACACTGGTACTCCATGTGAGCCCAGAAAGGCTTCCAACTCTCAAAGAACACCCATCCCTTCCCACATCTGACACTACCTGGTCTCTGCCACCTTTGTATATTCCCTTTTAGCCAGAAAAAATAAGATAAAATGACACCCCATTAAAGGAAAGTAAAATAGAGTGGATGGGAAAGGAAACGGGGTTCACAGTGAGCACACAAACTGACATTCAGGTGACATCCACACTGCTGTGTCTCAGATTGCAACACGTGTGCAGACTACCTGGATTCTGACCCTGTAGATCCATGGTATGAGCTGAGATTCTGCAATTCTGAAAAGTCCAGGCAATGTTGAGACTACTGGTCTGCAGAACATATTCTAAGTAGCAAGAATATGTACACGATGGCTGGCACAGAGTAGGTGCTATCAAATGTTCACTAAGTTGAAGGAAATTTCAGGAGGAGCTGGGCTTGATAACAAAGCTCATTAATAACCAGCAAGTGACAAGAAGAAGCAGTCAATTAAACCAATGGTTCCCAATTCTGGCTGCACATTAAAGTCATCTAGGGAGACTATTTAAAATGCCAGTAACAGAGGTCCATCTTCAGAGACTGCAATTTCATTTCCCAGGGCTGAGGTAGAGCCCAGACATTTGTGATTTTGTAAAAGCTTCTCAGGGAATCCTAATGCACAGCCAGGCTGGAAAGTCCTGGGCTGCAAAACCTAGAGTCACTGCCACTGTGTCCCAGGTATGGAGCTCCGAGCGAGCAAAGGTCCTGATCTCAGTGAGCTTCAAGGTCAACGTGGGAAATAAACCACATGTGACTATAATGGGAAAAGCACTCTAAGGCATATATCTCTAACACATTTCTATACTTTTTCAGGAGGACAGACAAACAACTGATCCAAACCAGGTAAATGGAAGGAAAAAAAAGCTTCTGAGAGATCATCATAAGTAGATCTTAAGGGATGAGCAGGGGTTTTCTAGGAAGACAAGGAAAGCAGTTATCTCACACATCTCTTCTTTCCCATTGCAGAGGTCCCTTCCTAACCACAGTTTTGATTTTCATAGTTTCGGTTGCATATAGTGAAATACAGTCCCAAAATATTAAGTGGAAAATTCCAGAAATAAACAGCTTTTAAGTTTTAAATTACAACATCCTGTGCTATTCTGTTCCATCCCACTCAGGATGTGAATCATCCTCTGTCCAGTGCATCACAGTGTGGATGCTCCACACCCCCTGGGCACTTCATAACTGCCCAGCTTATCAGATTCACTGCTGCAGTACAGCCGAAGTCACCCTTATGCAGCAGCCTAACACTACGTCACAATGCCTATGTCACTCGCCTCACTTCCTCCCATCACATAGGCACTGTCCCATCTCAAGGCATCACCAGAAGGGGGATGACAGTATAATAAGATTTTATTTTAAGAGAGAAAGAGACTACATTTATAAGCTTATAGTATATTGCTATGCTTGCTCTATTTTATTATTAGTTATGTTAGCCTCTTATTGTGCCTATTTTATAAATTAATCCATTGTTTTTTTTCCTATATGCTTTACCATAGTTAGGCACATAAAGGAAAAAACAATAGATATGGGGTTTGGTGCTAGGATGGTTTCAGACCATCACAGGGTAGGGGTTGGGATGTATTCATGATGGATGAGGGGGCCCCTGGACTGACACTGGGGATAAGATGGTTGGCCACTGATCCTGCATTCCAGGCAGTCACCTCCCGCTAGCACAAGGTGTACATTCGCAGAACAAGCTGACTCCAATCTCCAGTGCATGCTCTCTTGTGACTGGCTGGTGCCAGTGGGAACACTGCCCGGAAGCAGCCAGCAGCTGTTATCAGTCAGAGCCCAGTCGGGAAATCGAGCCCACACCCTATACTTGTTGGAGGAAATTTGATGGAGAAACTAGTGACATATTGGAGTTGCTGAAAAGCCGAAGGGAACCACAGCACAACAAAGAGATTAGCAACAGCAGGAAGCCCACAGGCTGAGGGACAAAAGGAGGAGGCAGTGTCATGAAGTTCAGGATCAGAGCTGTCTGGCAGGAGCTGCAAACAGCAGGGGCCACCTACCAGAAGCTGCAACTACTAAGAGATACAGCTATTGCCAAAGATATAAAGATGATGCCCAGAGCTGGGCTGGGAGCTGGCCTCTCCCTTCCTCCTGCCCATCAGCCTCAATCAGTGCCTCCCATTGGCCAAACCCAGCCAAAGGCTATTTGGCAAAGGAGCCTGGGAGATGTAGTTCCACGGACCAGGCATTGAAGGGCAGGAAACAGGCCATTCACAGATTCATTCCAAGTCTCTTCCAAAAGCCACCTAAGCATTATCCTCATCCCTTTCCCTTCATGTAGGACACTGTCTTGGCCTTGAGCCAAGCTTATCATCCAAGGCATAGCAGATACTGTCCATGAGGGATCTGGAAGGCTACTAGGCAGGTCCCTTCCAGTTGCAAGAACCCTTCCCTTTCTCCCCCTGAGGCTACATGAATGTCAATTTCTTGATGGGCAGTGAGGCACAAATTTCCGGGGTGCACTGCTATAAGAAAAAGCTAAGAAAGAGGGATTGAAGGAAGCCCAGTCTGTAGAAGAGAAATTTCTCCTCCTGGAACAGAGAGGCACTCTCAGGGCACAGCAACCCCAGAACGGAAGCCCCAGACCTCCTGGGATCACAGGAGGGAAGCCACTCAGCGAGGAAGCAGAGGATCTGAGACAGAGCTGTGACCTCATCTGTCTTCCTCATCGAATCCTGAACACAGGAGACATTCTTAAAATGAAACCCAAATCACACCAGCCTCAGGTTTTGAAGAAAACAAAGGCCCACCTTGGATGTCCTTTTTCTAAGCAGAATCCCATCTGCATCTCCGCATGTTCCTTCCCGCCTGGACACCAGGATGGTTTGGAACTGAACAAACCAGCCAGAGAGAAATTTCATCCAGGTGGTGCCACTGAAGATAATGCTCCTGGGTCTTCCCTGGATTCAGCCCTGGCTTTAGTTAGAAATTCCTCAGAGCGCATCTCTATCAACTCCAAGTCTATGGAGAAAGCTCGACCTCTCCTCAACCAGCCAGCACCAGAGTTCTCTGATTCACTCCTATGTAAACAGATCAAGAAGGCTTGTCCTGTGTTATAGCCAAATACAATGACTACCACACCTATGACCAAAAAGTGGGGACCCGGGTCACCTGCCATCCTCAGCCTCCACAGCTTCAGGACAGCACACCAGTAGGGGAGAGGAAGAGTGCCATCCCTGCAACCCAGAGCAGTCTGCAGTTCCATCTAGAGCCCGCCAACACAGTACTTCTGATAAAATTGCTTTTTTTATAGTATGTGCATTTTGTTAAAAGTATATTAGTAGAAGTTTTTGTTTTTTGGATTTTGGGGGGGGTTGTTTTGTTTGTTTGTTTGTTTGTTTGTTTTGTTCCAGGGATTGAACTTAGAACCTCACATTTGCCAAGCAAGTGCTTATGCTGCTGAGCTAAATCCCCAGCCTGGTTTTTGGTTTTTGGCTTTTGTTTGTGTTGTTTGCTTGTTTTAAATCAGGCATGGTGGCACACACCTATAATACCAACATGCAATTTTGAGCCAGGCATGACAATTTAGTGACTTAACAAGTCACTAAGGAAAATGGCAGGAGATGTAACTCAATGTGAAGGCCCTGGTTCAATCCCCAGAACCACAAAAAAAAAAGTTATTGAGGAGAGATTCACATAACATAAACGAACCACTTTACCACATGTAATTTAATGATATTTAATACACTCACACGGTCATGCAAACACAGATTCTATCTAGTTCCGAAAAATGTTCATCACCCCAACAAAGAGCCTTGTACCCACTAAGCATCGCTTCTCAGTCCTCCCTTTACCCAGCTCCTGGACATTACGGATTTGTCTTATGGTAGATAGTTCATGGAAATGAAGTCATACAATATATAACATTTGTTTCTAGCTTATATCTCTGATAGTATTTCTGAGGTTCTACCTTGTACCATGTATCAGAATTTCATTCCTTTTATGTACCATATATCAGAATATTCCACTGGGAAAACACTGTATGGTATATGTTGATTCATTCATCAGATAATGAAGGTATAAATTGCTTCCATCTTGGGACTCTTATTTAAAATAGTGCTGCTACAAACAGTCATGTTTATGTTTGCTTGAATATATATTTTTAATTTGGGGGTATATATCCAGGAGTTCTGTTCATTTTTAAAGGATTTGAGGGAACATAAAACATAGCATAATAGAAAATTGGATATAGAAGTAAAGTAGAGCATTAAAAGGAGTATATGTCAACAGAAGTAAAGATGAACTAATTCCCAACATCAGACACTGAACACACTCATGGGTTTCCTGGAAGCTAAAGTGAAAAGGGAAACAGATTTAGTTACCCCAAGTCATGGTTAGAGATAAACAATGTTTTATCTGACATTAAGTCCAGAAAGGCATCTCTAACATGAATCCTGGTATAAAATATTATATGTGGGAAATGTACTCTGTATTTCTACAAGAGACAGAAATGTTCTTCAAATGAGTGGGGTTTTTTTTCCTTTTTAATTAACACTATATGGATTGTGAACACATTTAAACTGTAATTCAATAAAGTCAATTTTGTAGGATAAAGCTAAGAAAATACAGTCCAGATACATTGCTTTCTAAATACTCAGTTTAATACATGAATCAAATGTGAAGAATCACAAAGAAACAGTCTTTGAGGTAACCATTAAATGTCTCCAGCAGTTCACATTTTTGGCAGGCCTCTGAATTCTTCAACACAAGCCTGTTGAGTGCAAGCAGACGTTTTATGTGTCAATGAAAGTGAGAGCCTTTAATTTAGACATGAAATGTGCACAATGTAAAGTTGTCGCAGCATTCTGGGAGGTTGAAGTAGGAGGACTGCAAGTTCAAGCCCAACCTGGGCAACTTAGTAACTTAAAAAGACCCTGTCTCAAAATAAGAAATCAGAAGGGCCAGGTTGTAGCTGAGCAGGAGGGCCTTGAGCTCAATCCCTAGTGCTGAAAAGAAAGATAAAAGGAAAGGTGCTGTTCCACTGAAGTGTCACAAGTCACCCCATGTTGGTGACCCTTGTTCATACCTGACACCACCATCACCGGGACCTGCCCAGCTGCCTTTGGTCCTTCACTCTCCTGGCTCCTGCCACCTCGTCACCTGGCTCCACATGACCTGTGGGGCTTGCTGCACCGCAGATTCCCAGGACCCCAGAGCCAGCCCTGTGTCCCACTTCCACGGCTGCGTGGGCCGAGGAGGAACTCACAGACCAGCTGAGAGCGACACCTGCAAGGGACACTCAGGGCTCTCGCACCAGCTGGAACCAACTCTAACCTCGCCCTATACAGAGCAGAAGTGGCCTTGAAAACCCAGTCACGACACAGGTGCCCTGGACCGCATCTGCCATCTGTCCATCCTCCTCCCCAGAAAAAGACCTCCCACTAAGGTACATGCCATGCTGCGGGCCAGGACAGTGATGGCACTCTGCTTGGGAGAGTGCTGTCACCCCCCTTAGAGGAGCCCAGGGTCATCTCAAACTCACGCCCTTCTTCCACTGCAGGCGCTGCAAAACCAGGATCTCCCTGTCTCGTGAGGACTTCGTCTCCTCTGCCTGGCTGGGCTGACCCTAGAAGAGCCTCGGGCCCCGTTTATCTTAGTCTACAAGTCACTTCAGGGTAAGAACTATATTTAGTGGTGACCCCAAGTTACCAAGGAGTGAGGTGACTCAGCAATGTAGGGTTTGAAGTTAACAAAACTTCAAAAAACAACCCTTACGACCTATAAGCACATGAGAACCTGTGTTGGGAGCCACTGTAGAAGACTGGGCCTGTGTGTCTGCCACAGTATGACGTCACAACGGCCTCCACTAGGTCCCCCGCCCATCGAACGACCAAAGATGGCGCCCACATCCTGCTTCCAGGTTGCTGTATCGCTCCCCAAAAGGCGGCAACCTGACCCGCGTCCCTGTGCAGCCTATCCCATGCGCTTACGCAGTGCTCTATGATTGGGTAATGCTCTCTATATAAACACGCATGTACGGAAACCCAGGGTCTCAGCACGGTACGAGCCGCAGTGTGCGGACATATAGAGGCTGAGTCCCGCCAATAAAGCCACATTGCTCACCGGTGTGTTCCCACGTCTCCTTCTTCACAATGGAGGCGGCGTCGGACAAACCTGCTCAACAACACTATCAGGGAAACACAAATCAAAACCTCAGTAAGTTATCACCCCATACATATTCAGCACAGCTACTCTCAAGAAGGAGAAAATGACAGGTGTTGGTGAGGATGTGGAGCCACTGGAAACCTCGTACATTGTTGCTGTGAGGACAGAATAGTGCAAATGCTAGGGAAAACAAAATGGCAGTTCTTCAAATATTAAAAATAGATTTAGTATATGATCTACCAATGCCTCTTCTGGGAACATATCCAAAAGAATCGAATGCAGCATCTCATAGAGATACTTGCAAACCCACATTCACAACAGCACTATTCACAATAGCCAAAAGGGAGGAGCAACCCGCATGTCCATCAGAGCACAATGCAGCCAATCCATTCATGTAATGGAATATTATTCAGTCATGAAAAGGAACAGAATTCTGACACAGACCACAACATGGAGGCCTGGAGAACACTGTGCTAATGAAGTAAGTCTGTCATGAAAAGACAAATACTGTATGATTCCACAGAGATGAGGTACCTAGAGCAGTCACATTCATTGAAACAGAAAGGTGGATGCCAGGGATGAAGAGGATTTATTATTTAATGTGTACTTTTTTGTTAATGTGTACTTTTTTTATAATTCAGTGTTCACTTTTGCAAAATGAAAAGAGTTCTAGAGTTCTAGAGACAAAAATAAAAACAAATATTATTGAAATATACAGTTAAAATTGGGTAGGATGGTAAACTATGTGCCATTTTACCATCATTTTTAAAGATTCATGTTCATGCTCTGGGCTGCCACAGGGCCACCATCCTGGAAGGCAGGGATGTCAGCTCTTCCTGAAGGTCTCCAGGGGCCTCGGGACACCTCTGTCCCCCAAGCTGAGCCCAGATGTGCTGCAGGGAGTCAGGCAGGCCACAGAGCATCCGAGCGCGTTACACGGGAGCGTCTGCCTCCAGTGGAAACCTGAGCACCGTGAACATTTCTGTGCAGTCTCTGCAGAAAGCGCAGCACGAGGAAGCAAGATGGCCAGGACGCTGGTGGAGGAGACCCAGGCTACGGAGCTGGCAGACCGAGATCTCGGCCCTGTCTTGGCCACTTCTTAGCTTTGTGACCCTGTGCAACTTACTAGATCTCTCTGAGCTCACAGTCCCTCCCTGTCCACTGAGATGGCAGCACTCACCAACGGAGTCATTTTGGAAAGAGAGAGTGCACTTGCCAGGGGCAGGCACAGAGAAGACCTCAGCAAGTGGGAAGAGGGGGAGACAAGAGGGGTCTGAGTTTTAGCACCTCACATCCGCTGGGGTTCACAGTCTAGCAACTGCAGGACCTGGGGTCCTTAGACCATTATGCCCAGGCTCAGGTGACTGTGCTGCCTTTGTGCCCAACGTTCAGTGATGCGCCAGCCTCAGCACCCAGGCCGTATCCCTGGTGCCATGTCAACCCTGTGGGATCCAAGGTTGAGGAGTGTCCACGGCTCCCCTGGACTGGCAGCTCTTCACCCACATCCAAAGCCACCTGTCTGCACAGCCAGCCTGTGCCTACGGAGGCCTCCCTCCACCCCAGCAGTGAAGACCATCTGCACCAAGAGGACATGAGATCACCCACCTGGTCTCCCTCACATTGCAGCCGGGAGGACAGATGCCATAGCAACAACCCTAGCAACAATGACAGCAGACAACCTCTTGGCTACAGAGCCATGGGAGCTTTTTCAAAAACAATCAACCCCGTTTGGAGGAAGAGTAACAGGGGACAGGGCACCCACATGCATAGAGTGGCACCTGCCCGTGCACAGAGGGAGCTCATTAGCCAAGTTCCATGTTCCACTTCAACTTCAAAGCAAAACAACCAATGGAAAAGGACAGGAGAGCTTTGAAATCTCTTTATCCTGCAGCCAATTAAATATAATGCCCTGTAGCCAGCTGTGCGGTAGTCCAGGTACAACTGACAGCCCCCAACCCCCAGCCACAAAAGTCAAGAGGAGAAGCTGCAGTCAGAAGCTGAACTGCTGCTCCTGCAGAGGTCCCAGAGCCCTTGCCACCCACTGGGGCAGGGCCTTCACAGCAGAAGGCTGGCCTCCTGACTGTGTGGGCCATCAGCAACGGAGTCGAGCAGGAGCCTAGAGAGCAGGGGCATCCCTGCTTCGCTTGCACTGTACCAAACTCCAGAGAGCTGTCATTCTCTCCAACAAAGCCAACCGAAACCAGGCCTCCACCAGCCCAGCTCTGAGGTCTCCAGTAGCCCAGCTGCAGGAAACACTTCCAAAGCAGTGCTTTCTGGTGGCAAACTGAAGCTCCTAGGGTGGGTGACTTCTGCAGGCATCCAGGGTGGTTAAGGTCAAAATCATGATGAGAACACCAGAGATGGTGCCGCCCACACACAGAGCCTTTCTGAGAGCAAGGGTCACCTCAGGCCTGTTCTCCACACCCTGTTAAGGGGCAGGGTTATCCCTAGCATCCACAGCCCCTGGGGTGACCTGCCCAAGGTCACACAGTTGCCATTCGAAAGCATTCCCTCACCTCCCCCACGTCACTCTGTCCAGCCCAGCTGAAAATGTTGCCTGTCAGCTACCAGGAGAGAGGAGCTCCAAATGCCTGCAGAAAATCCCCAAGTAAATCAGACTACAGTTTAATAAGCTTGGGTTTAAAAGAAGATATAATCAGAGGACCAAAATACAATAAGATAAAATAAATGAAATGAAAGGAAAGAAAGGGAAAAGTACATCAGCTGCGGGATGACACCAGCACTGCAAAAGCTCCCTACACAATCCAAGTCACTGCAAAAGCTCCCTACACAAATGAACAGTTTAAGCACTTAGCAGGTGATGCCAGGGGTATCCCTGTGTCAGGGGGTCCTACTGGAAGCAGAGGGAAAACAGCCCACAAGAAAAATCACAGCAGTGGTGCATGCCTGTGATCCCAGCTCCTCAGGAGGCTGAAGTAGGAGGATCCAAAGTTCCTGGCCATCCTGGGCAACTTAGTGAGCTCCTATTTCAAAATAAAATATAAAAAGAGCTAGAGGTATAACTCAGTGATAGTGTGCCTGCCTAACATGGTCCAGGCCTTGGGTTCAACCCCCAGGACTTCAAAGAAAAAATAAAAATCACATATAAAATTCTAGCTTCTCCCAGTCAGAGACCTCAAAGACCACCAAGCCAGAAACCCAGTGGTGTCTACTGCAGAAAAATGCCACTAGAGGGCAGGTACAGATCCAGGTTCTAATCCAGGCTCTGCCACTTAGTAGCTGTGTGACACTGGGCAGGCCACTTAGCTTTGCTGGGCTTTGGAACTGAGTAACTGGAAAAGCAAGACCCAGAGCATGAGCTGCTGCTGGTGAATAGCGGTCAGAGTGAGAAGGGCCCAACTCGGACCTGGGGCACTTTTAGAAAACTCTCCTGGGGGTTCTGGAACACAGTCAGGGGTGGAATCTGGTCTACAGCTTTCATTTTACACATCAAGAGATTCCACTGCCGGTGGACTTCATGTGGATTCATTTTGATTACTCTTTCTCTGAATATGAAGTCATACACACTCATACTGGAAAATTAGGGGAGGGTGAAAATACACATAGAAAATTAAGTCACCAGCAATCACATTTCTCAGACAAAACCTGCCTCAATGCTGGGGACACTTCCACCCATCTTCATTCTTGTTGGGTGAGGTGGGGATGAATGGACAACTTGAATCTCAACTTGTCTTTGCTGAATTTTTTATATTAAAGATTTTCCGATGTCATTCCAAATTCTTACGAAAAATCAATAAAGATGAAAAACCTGAGAGATTTTAAACAGGTTACCAAGGTAAATATTGAGTGAAGACTAAGGTAGCCTGCCCTGGGTACATGCTGTGCTGTCTTCCCCAACAGAGTCCGCCAGCCCCAAACACTCGCACCTTAGTGGGGAGTCAGGACCAGGATGTGATGCACTGCACCGAGCCCTTCCTCCCAGCCCCAGCCATGACAGAGAGTCACTCAACGGCTCACAAGGACCTGGCTAGATTACAACAAACTAATGACATGGCTGTGCAGACCGATTAAGCTGCACAATAGAAAAATTACAGGGCTGTTAGATCCGACACTATGAGATTAATTTATCAATACAGCTTATGTGGCACTGGAGAGATAACAGCCCAACCGAATAAAGGTTTCTTGCACACCTTTCTTGCAACTGGGATCTCCTGGCCACAGAGGCCTGTCTTGCCTCCAAAGCAGGAGCCAGAAAGCAGACTTTCCAGGTGATGCAGGCAGAGAGGTACAGAGGGGCTGCCTGCTAAGCAACTGAAACTCAGGTCCAAACTCAAGTTCTCTGTAATACAGAAACAGGTAAGGACACTAGTACCCAACTTGAACACCTGCAGAAACCCCACAGCAAACCTACAAAGCAGATATTATTGCTGTTCCCATTCTACAGATCAGGAAACTGAGGCACAGAGAAGTGCTGCTGACAAGTAGTTTAGGAGTTTTATGTTCTTAATGTTGAAACTGCCTTTCAACACTGCGACCACAGTAAGTTCTGAAAGTGCACTCCCCATTTGCTCAGCACTTGCAGTTCCTAGAGCACATGACTATGCTGTTTGGCACAGGACTCCCAGCAGCCATTGGGTGAAATATGCCACACCTTCCTTGTGGTAGGTGGGAAACCAAGGCACAGGGAGCTCCAAGACCTGCCCAAGAAGTTCCAGTTGAACTGTACAGACCCGCCATTATCACAGACCAGAAGCAGCAGGATACTGACACTTTGGCATGACTGACAGCCATAACCTGTCATCAGCGCACCCACTCCTCCACTGTGGAGTTCCAGGCACTGTGCTTAGGACTTACATCTCTCACAACCAGGCTAGGAAAGCGCCACTGTTGATAGCTGTCCCGCTCTGTTTCATGTTGCTAAACAGAATAGCATGGACAGGGTGATTTGTAATTTATCTCTCATGGTTCTGGAGGTCAGGAGTCCAGTATCAAGATGCCAGCATCAGACAAGACCTTTTAGCTGTGTTAGCCCATGGCAGAACACAGAAAGACCAGAGTGCACAATCACGTGCAAGATAGAGAGAGAGAGATGGAAAAGCGGGTACAAAGGGAACCAAACTCAGCCTTTCATAAGGAATCCTCTCAGGAATAACAAACTTACTCAGAGAAAATGAACCCATTTACTAAGTGATAACATCCATCCACTCATGAAGGCAGAGCAGAACCTTTCTGCAGTGAGAATTAAGTTTCTAACCCAGGAACTCTGGGGCACACAATCAAATCATACTGAGCAATCGCACATAAGGAAACCAAGGCCAGAGAGGCTTCATGACTCAGTAAACACCCCACAGTCAGACAGTGGCCACATGAGATTCAAGGTCCCTAGGGGCAGAAAGAACCCTTGGGAGATGCTGGACTGCCTCACTGAGCACCCACCAAGCTAAACCCAGCGAGGTGACAAGGGATGGTGGAGGGTTAACAGGAGAGCAGGGGGAGAGGAGAGGGAGGCTGGCCGGAGGATGGCGCTGCAGGGAGGAGTCGCTCATCTCCCTCGCCTTCCAGCCAGAACTGTAGATGGGAGAGGGTGGGGGCTCTGCAGAAGGCAGATGTCAGCTCCAGCTGGGTCACCCCCAGCACAAAGCTCCAGGGCAGACAGTGACCTGCCCCAGAATCAGCTGAGCAAAATGTCCTTGAACAGCTTGCCAGGGCAAAGCGTCCCACCAAGGCCACTGGGGAGGACTCAGTGGCCTGAGTCGCTAAGCGTGAGTGCAGGTCACATCTGTGGCCCCTGCTGCCTCATTGCCCCCATCATCCCCACAGCACTACTCTGCTCACATGTTAGGAAGACAGGAGCAGCTGGCAGGCTGAAGGCCACACCAGGGATAAAGTGGCAAAGACCAGGGTCACAAAGGTGGGTGGGGGCTGTTTCTACCGGGGGCAGATACCCCAGAGCAGGACTTGGGCACTCCTGGGGTGACCAGAAGCAGGACCACAGTGGCCTGGTGTATGGAGGCAGCAGTGAGGAAAGATACAAGCAACTCTGCCACCATGTCACTGCTCCATGGTCTTCGATGGGGTGGACACCCTCTTCAGGTCTCCATTTGCTTCTTAGTATATAAAATGGGCATAAGAATATTATCTTCCTCCCTGAGCCATGGGAGGGTTAGATGAGATGTTATACATTAAAATGACATATTAGCATTGAGTAAACCCTGGATGGGGGTGGCTATTACTGCTGTGAACAGGGCGCGACAGCAGACAGGAAGTTATGGCACAGGTTAGGGAGCAGAGACAAAGGCAGTGCCCCACAGACAGAAGGCAGTGCGGCAAGGGAGCTGGAATGGAGGAGAAGGTGAGAACAGCCAGATAGTGTCCAGTCCATGCACTCTTCTGAGCTGCAGAGCTCACAGAGCACACAGGTGGCCCCAGGCAACACCCACGGGACTGGGAGGGCTCCAGTGTGGTCTAGGAGGCTCCTTGAAGAGCTAGAATGGACACTGGAAGACCACAGCCCGGACCGCTCATCCCAAGGGGATACTGAGCTGGGAGGCCCAGGTGAGGACCAGCCTGGGAAGGACAAGGTCCAAGTTCGGATCAGGATTCTCCCTGCACCAGGCACCAGAGCTCAGGACCCTAAAGTGACAAGGGGGCCTGAGGGCACGGTGGGAAGTCAGCCTGCTGAGTCTGAGCCCCCAATGGCAAGTAATCAGAGTCTAGCACAGGATAATAAGCCCAACACATACAGATGAGGCCCCCAAAATCCTCTCTGGGGCCTGAACAAGCTGGGCCCAAACTCCTCCACATCCCAGCTGAGCGACTTCACCACATTATCCACAAACCTCAGAGCCTCAGTTCCTCCTCTGCCCAGTATTAATTCTGACTTCAGGGAAATGCTGTAAGCACTCCTGAGATTATCTCTGCAATGTCCACAGCAGGGCCTGGAACATATGAAGACTTCAATCATCAGGAGTTAATCACAACCATCATCATTATTCTCGTCCTGTCATTTGGCCAGTGATGAAGCTTCTTCAACAAAAATGCACTGCCCAGGTGCCCACTGGGTGGCTGTGTCGCTGAGGAGCCAAGTCTGATAAGCCCGGCCTGCCGCTGACCTTGAGGTATCCCTGTCTCGTTAGGGAGGCAGCTACATAAATTATCCTGGCACCGCGGAGGCGGCAGGACGGCAGAGGTGTGCACCAGTCCCCCACGCCAGGAGCCAGGGAGGCGGCTGGGCTCCGTGGGGTGAGCTGGAGAATAAATGAGCCCCCAGGAAGCAGGGTGTGGCGGTGCAGCACTGCTTTGCAAAGCAGACTGTATGGATCGTGTTTTCTTTTTTATTTGCCTATAATTATCTCTGCTTTATTCTCCCATAGTAGTTAGTGAGGTTCTTTTCTTTTAAATGCCAGTCGGGTACCAAGAAGACAGGAAAGCTGGTGTTTGTTGCAGAGCTATGGGTAGGGGAGCCTATCCATGGGGGTGAGGGTGACACCAGCAATAATCAGAGAGAAAGCTGCCCCCAGGATGAAACAAAGGGGGCCGGCAAGACAGCCCAGGGGGTCTCTGCCTCTGCACCCCAGGCCTCACTTTGCAGCCTGAGGCAGAGTTTTATGTGAGAGAAGCCTCTTCTGCACACACCCACACCCCTACATTAATCATTGAGTTTCAGCAGATCTGGGTTCTCTGCTACACTGGGGACACAAGAGGCTCCACTCTCTGCCCACCCTGATCCTAGGAGACCAGTCAGTCTGAACTGCAGAAGCCCCACCTCCACCTCCTCTCTCTCTGCACACCCCAGGAATGCTGCTGTAGGCTGGATCCCCAGTTGCCAACAAGGCCACAGTGCAAACTACAGATGAATGAAGGAGAAAGATGCAGAGTCCAGCACGGAAGGAGGGACAAGCTGGGCTGGGGCAGGGATGTGGGGGATGATCAGGACTCTCCTGACACCTCACGATCACCAGGACCAGCTGGGTGTAGCCCCTTGTCCCATGACAGTGCTGAGGCCACCCACCCATATCTTCAGAGATCAGCTCCAAAGCTCCCTCCAGAAACACAGGGATTCAGTCACCCCATGCCCACAGTCTACGGAGGGTAAGGGGGGAAAGGGACAGAAGAAGCATCCAGGCAGCAGGGATTCTTTCCTGGGGTCCAATTAGCCACAGTCCGTGTCACTCACTGGCCTGACATGGGATGGCCTGCAGCTGCCTCTGGCCCTGGGTCCCTCACACAGCAGGTTCTAGACAGATGGTCCTTCCAAAAGTCCAACACCATGAGCCCAGGGTGCCCCAGGGAATCAGCTTGGAATCTGAGAGATCACTTGATGCGGAATTGAAGGGCTGTTGTGTCTTCCCTCTGTCATAGCCATGCTGTGTGGACAAGTCCTCCTCACCTCTGTGTTTCAGTTTCCTCAACTGCAGAATGATGAAAGTGAACCAGCCCATCTCTAAGATCCTAGCTCTAAGCCTGAGACCCTAAGATCCAGGAAGCACCTGCAGGGGCCTCCTGCAGCAGCCCTGCCCATGGTCTCCCCCCAACCTGTCCCCCAACTTCATCTGTACCCTAAGAATGTAGCTCTTCCCACTGCAGCCACCAGAGGATGCCCCAGGACAGGTCCCAAGAGGTACAGCTGATAATGTGAATGGAGAAGAAATAGCAGGCCACAGGCAGACCTCAGAAGCCCAGAAAAGCCCGGGAACTGGGATACTGGAGGGGACCACAAATAGGGTCTATCTCTGTTTATGACACACCTTTCCTGGGGAGCTGTGTGGTTCTTGCAGTTTCAGACACACTGCTCCAGGGAGGTCAAGCCTAAGTCCCTCTCTGGGTCTCAGGCCACCTGGGTCCTGATTCACCCACCCAGGGGACCTCTGAGCCACTTCTGCTTTGCAGTCACTGTGGCTGGTGCAGACTCCAGCAGAGCACATCCTGCCCTCCGACCAGGCACATGCTAGCAGAGGGCCTCAGGCCTCAGGCCCCCTCCCAGGCTGTGGAGAGAACTTACCAGGCCAAGTGCTTCACGTGAGTTACCTCACTTAATCCTCCCGGTAACCTTGTGAAGGAGGTGCAGTGTCCCATTTTAAAGATGACGAGACTCCGGCTTGAAGGGATTAGGTATCTCACTGAGAAGACCTAGGACCTAAGATTCAAACCATCTTGACTTCTTTCCTTTTCACTAACACATCTGAGCACTCAGCTCTGCCACGTTCCCCACCTTGAAGAGACAGCGGATGCTTTACTCTAATTCCTGCAAAATTCAGTGTTCAACTGGGTAGCTCAGGTTTGTAATTCCAGCACTCTGGGAGGCTGAGGCAGCAGAATGGCAAGTTTGAATTCAGACTGGGCAACTAAGCAACTTAGTGAGACCCTGTCTCAAAATAAAAAATAAAAAAGAACTGAGGATGTAGCTCAGTGTGAAGGCTCTGGATTCAATCCCCAGTACTGATGAAAAGAAAGAAAAAGAAAGACGAAAGGAAGGAAGGAAGGAAGGAAGGAAGGAAGGAAGAAAGAAAGAAAGAAAGAAAGAAAGAAAGAAAGAAAGAAAGAAAGAAAGAAAGAAAGAAAGATGAAAGGAAGGAAGGAAGGAAAAGAGAAAGAAAGAAAGAAAGAAAGAAAGAAAGAAAGAAAGAAAGAAAGAAAGAAAGAAAGAAAGAAAGGGAAAAAGTGTCAAGCATGGCACTGTCATGGTCCTACTCAGTTCCATGTCATGGTCCTGGCCTTTCCAGAAATCTCAGTTTTGCTCAAACACCCCCATTCTCTCTTCCAGCTCCTCCACACCCCATTTCCTCCCTGTCTGGTCCCTCCTTCTCCTCAGGCTTCGCCTCCCCAGTTTCTTCCTTCTACTACACACATATTCCCATCTCCCTCATTCTTCAAATATTTTAAATTCCCCCATCCTTTAAAAGCTGCATTTCCTGCCAACCTATCACTAGTCTCACCTTGGTATCATAGGCTGAATCACGACCCCCCAAAATCATTCCTATGTGGAAGCCCTAACCCAACACCTCGCCACATGCCCGTGTTAGGAAGTCATTTAAAAAGTCATTAATTTAAGATGGGTTCGTTAGGGTGAGCCTTCAGCCCACAGGATTGGTGACATTACAAAAATAAGAAATGCTAATGGCAAGGAGCCCAGAGCACACAGAGAGGACCCCAGGAGGAGGCAGCATGAAGGCAGCCGTCCACAGCTGTCCCAGAGGGGACCAGCCCACCACCAGCAGGTCTCCGGCTTCAGCCTCCTAATGATGAGAAATGCACCCCTGCTCTGAGGCCCCTCGGTGTGTTCTGTCATGCAGCAGGGCGAGTGCACCGATGCCCGTGGTAACCAGCCCCTCACTCGGGGGTTCACACTCAGGGACGCCACGCTCCTTCCTTTCCTTCTAATTCAGCCCGGCCCCACTTCCCAGTCATGGACACTTATTTTATTCTTGAAGATGTGTCCCTCTGGCTACACCCCAGGGTAGCCCCCGTGCCTGGCCCTCTCTCCCCATTCCCACTTTCAAATGAAGCTGGGCTCAGCTGGCAGTTCTGTCCTCCACCCATCTTCCTTCCTTCCTTCCTTCCTTCCTTCCTACCTTCCTTCCTTCCTTCCTTCCTTCCTTCCTCAGGTTCTCTCAAGATCTTAACTTTAGCCTTCATCTCCAGGCACAGGATCTGCAAGCCTTGCAGCCTGACTGTGTCTTCTGGAAGAGGGGGGTTGTACTGGGGACTGAATCTAACTTTTCACACTGAGTTACATCTCCAGCCCTGTTTTAATTTTTTGTTTTGAGACAGTGCCTTGCTAAGTCGCTAAATTGTCCAGGCTGGGCTTGAGCTTGCAATCCTTTTACTTCAGCCTCCAGAGTGATACAATTATAGACAAGGGCCACCATGCCCAGCTCAGGCTTGGGTTTTTATGCCCAAGGTCAGCTCAGGAATTCCAACTGCTGGTCTGCAGATGTCTGCATATGGGCTTCTGAACTAAATCTAAATCCAGGGTGTGAAACTGGACTCCCCCTTTCCTTCCCAAGTCCACTCAAGGCCTGATCTCCCCTCTGTGTGCACATCTCCCCTCTCTCTCCCAGGTACCCCACTAAACACCTAGCATTTAGCTTGCTTGCACCTTATCAGGCCAAATGTGACCTCTACCACACCATTTCTCTGCCTGCCTTCCTCCTATTTCCAGGTTGATCCCTCCATCTGGAGATGATTCTGCATCCCCCAAAAGGTCTCCCCTCCACAGCATCTGCACCACCAATCCATCCTTGGTTGCCATCCACCCAACCGTCCTGAACCATGGATCTCATCACATAAGCCATTTCCGCACTGTCCTTTGGGAGCTTCAGCAGTTGGTCCCCTCCCTGCCTCTTGCCAGCTGTGACCCACACTTGTGTCTTACTAGAGCCTTGCTGGTTTCCCGTGGCATGGCCAGACCCTCCCTGGAGACCCACAGCTCCCTTCTCCTCCCTCGTTTATGGCTGTCTGCTAGAGGCACAGCTGTGCTCCTCCAAGTGACTTTTGCAAAGCCTCACACACCCATTGAGGAACAACTGCAGAATAACAAGCCCTCCAGACCTGGTGGCTCCTCTAGAAACCCCTCCAGCTTCCCTCACTCGCCTTCCCTTGCCTCACTATAGACAGGAAGCCACACGCTGCAGGGTGGCCAAGTCTGCACCTGAGACACAAGCAGAAGTGTAGGGGTATCAGGCGCCCCTGGGAGCTGCCTACTTTCCTGGCAGACTCACTTCCAACCTTCCCCCAGTTCTTATTCGCTGGTTACAGGTCGTGATGGCTGCAGCCACCCTGTGCCCATGAGAGAAACTCCATGGCATCACACAGATCCCACCCTGACACAGCTCAGCCAAGGCTGTGAACCCCACACCATCTCATTTTCATCAGAAAAATTTCTATTTCTTAAATCCCACAGTCATTTTTCAGTTACATGCAACCAAGAGCAAGCCAGTCTGGTTACACATGTGATCACAAACAACTACTTGTGGGCTATTTTTCACACGAAGAACCAAAGTGCAAAGAAATTATGTGACTTCTCCAACATCCCACGAGTGGGAGAACCAAGATTGAATCTGCCGACTGTCAAGTCAAACCTCTTCTCAATCTGCTTCCCCATTCTACATTCCAATGTTCATTGCATGACAAAGTCCTCTTCTGTATAACACTCTTAGAGGTGGGGAAGGTCTGTATCCTCTTCAGGTGTGGTCACCTGATCACTCTGCATCCAAAGGAAAATGCCCTGGCTGGTGGCTAAGGCACTTCCCCACGGATCCTGACAGTGGCTTATCAGGGTCAGACCTGGGTGCAACAGGCAGACCCTCTGGGGACAGCCGCAGCCCTGAGGATCCACCCTAGCCCCTCCCTCCCTCATCTGCTCAAAGTGCTGTTTCACTCGCACTTCCCATCCACACGAAATAAAGCAATCAATGGCACAAATATTTTATCTAGTTTGCTGCATGCTTATTTTCTTTGAGGTGAATGGATCAATGTAGCCCAGAGAGCATGGAGAAGAATTTTCTCATTGAACTGACATCGGGAACATCTGTTCTAGCTTGGAAAATCTAACAGAGCTACACTGCAGCTGATGCACCGGGCGGCGTGGACTGGTCCCACCACCAGCCGGTGCAGTGAACAGGCAGACAGACAGAGTGAGGCTGGCATCCGTAACTCGGGTGGGTGGGAGCCTGGGCTGAACAAATCCACCCAGAAATGCTGGCGGGGTGCCTTGGACATACAAGTCTAAAAAGTGGGAATAATAATAACACCCCCTTTATTTCAATGTGAATAAATTAAACGAACAAAGCCATTGAATGGAGAGCACACAGCACAGAGCCTGGCACATAGCACCCAATGATGCTCTTATTATTGTTGTCATTATTTCTGCCATCATCATTGTTATCATCATCATCAACATCATCACATTCTGCATACTTCTTTGCTGGGGGAGGATGACAGGATGCCTGGATTTTCCAGGATGACTCAAATTTTGTGTATGGGACCCTGACACTCCATAAGTATACCTTCTTCAGAGCACATGTTCTCATTTGGGGTTCAGAGAATGTGACCACGGAAGACTGAGGCCTATGGAAATGGTATGGACCACCTCCTCACAGTCTGGCAGACAGATCTTGCCCTCTCTGTGAAATGGAACAACAAAATACCACCAGTCTTCCACACAGAGCAGTAAAAAGCTATTTTGAAAAACTATTTGAGTATAGGTTAATAATTATCATTTTAATTTTGCTGATCATATTAAAAACCACATGCCAGTTGGTCTTCTTGCTGCTCTAGTACAGTGGCAATGCCTTGGGCCTCTTCTCTTCCCGGCGAGTCACATGTAGCAGAGAGAGGCACATTCTGCCTACAGTGATGGCAAGGAGGGGGCCAAGGAGAGGGGGAAGAGAAGCTGGGGACCTCATGCAAAGACCAAAGTACACTGTCTTGGGGACTAATGTTAACAAGGCTCTCACAGAACAGGGTGCATCACCTGAGAACCCAACATTGTAGACACCCTGGAGAAGGCTAGGCTGGTGGTCATGGCAGAATGAACCCCCAGAACACAGCCCAGTCTCAATCTCCTTTAACAAGCCACTCTTGCTAGTTCCTCCTTTTGGCAGACTCAAGAACCCAGCAAGAACCCTGATCAGAACAAGATGTCTTGCTCCAGGCCATGTCTAGCCCAATGGTTTCACAAGCACCACTAATTCACCATGTCCCCAGCAAAAGCCACCCAACTCTCCTCCTAACCCATGCCTGCTCAAGATGACACTATTCCCCACTCACCCACATCCTGGAAATGTCAATCCCCTTAACAACTTGGTCTCTTTCACTCAACATATGTAATCCTCACTTGAAAGTGTCATATTTTTCCTCTCTGCTCCCCTTGTCTCCTGTCTTAGTCACCTTCTCATCCCTAGGACAGACTATCCAACACACACCACTTAAAGGAAGGAGGTTTATTTTGGCTCATGGTTTCAGTCCATAGTCTGTTGGCTTCAAGGCAGAAACAGCTTGGTGGAAGGGTCTGGCAGAGGAAGCTGCTCAGCCCATGGCAGCCAGGAAGCAGAGAGAGAGAAGAGAGGAGCTAAGGATAAGAATGCATCCTTCCAGGGCTGGGGATTTAGTTCAGCAGTGTAAGTGCCTACCTGCAAACACAAGGTTGTGAGCTCAATCCCCAGTACCACAAAAAAAAAAAAAAAAAAAGGATGCATCCTTCCAACCCATGGCCCCCATATCCCACCTCCCACAGCACATTCAGTTCCTAAATTCATCAATGGATGACGCCACAGATAAGTATAGCATTCCATGATCTGATTACACTCCAAACACTTTGGGGACAACTTAGATCTAAACTATAACCTCTCCCAACCATAATACCCATCCCTGAGTTGCCATAATAGCCTCCTACCTTCTTCTTGTATCTCCTCTTCCTCAATCCATGGTACACTACCTTGCCTTCCTTAAAATGCAAACTAAAAACACCTTTTCAGGTACACATAAACACACACACATACATACAAACACACACATACACAGAATGGTCTCATTTCATCTGCACACTGAGTTTATACAATTCAGCTCCAGGCACCTGGAAAGAGTAGAAGGGAAACAATAACGATTGTTAAGATGCTGGTGCCTCTGCCCTCCCTTTGCTGTGCTGTGACCCCCATTCTCTCAGAGTGGCACCTTTTGTGGTGCTCGTGGGATGTTTGAAGAATTTCCAGATGTCACCTTTTGCTTTATGCACTGATTCTAAAATCAACTTTACTGTACAACTTAAAGGAAATTCATCAAAGTATAGGTCCCCCCACCCCAGGGTGCTAGAACAATAAGTGATTCCTTTTCCAATTCCAATTTTTTTTTTGTTATTCTGTTCTCCCATTCACAAACATGCTCATATTTTCTGAAAGCCATCTGAACTTTCTTTCTTAAAAATTGTCCTCCTAAGCCTTCTGGACTCCAACCACTCAGCCAGCAAAGTACAGAGGCTCCCCTCAGCATTCAGTGCCCTCCCAGGGCTCCCTGGTCCCTCTCTCAACAGCTCGGAACAGGGACCTTGGCCTTCCTCAAGTCCAGGGCATTTCCACTGTGTGCTGTCTCCTCCCACTGGAACAGTTCCCCTGGGCCTCCCTCCCATCTAGATCTCACCTGTACATCAACGTATATCTCCTCTTTCCCCAACCACCACCCCACCCTGCTGCATCCCATCATGCATCAACCTCACTTGTCGCTTGTCACACTCACCTTCTCTGGAAGAACAGATACAGTTGCCTGGTCTGCCCCTAACTCCATTTGTTCCTCCAAAATATCTGGCTTTGCACCAGTAGATGCACAAATAATGGAGGAAGTAAAGCAGGTTTCACCAGATTGAACCAAATTAGACAGCCTTGGATTGGGTTGGCTTGGCTGTTTTATTGTTGATTAAGAAATAATCATATTTCTTAAATCAAACTTTTGTTGAATTTGGCAGTCTCAGCATTCAACACACAGGCTCTTGGTCTGTTTTTGCTGTTCTGTTCAGTCGTCCATTTGGCTTTCTGGCCAGTTGCTTGGGGACATTTAGGCAACTGACCCTCTAGCCATTTGGCTTGAAGAAAACTGGTTTCTGACAATTGGGTCCCTCTGTGAAGTGACTTCAGAAGAGTTGATTTTCTGTAAGTCAACCTAGAGCAGATGGTGAGCGGTGACAACACAGATACCCACTGAGGACCAGAGGAAGCTCAACCCCAAGCCCTTCAGGGACGCTATGGCTGTCCTGCCCTGTGACAGATGAGGTAAGCCAGGGTCCCTCACCCCTAAAGAATTGTTTTAGGGGAGGTGTCATTAACCTCCGAGAAACCAAGAAACTCTCAGCCCCACCTGCAGCTTCTGTCCTAAACTCGGACCCACTCAGGACCTATACCCACAGCAGCTGGGCAGAAGCGGTGTCCGCTGCCCTGGCACCTGCACGCCCCCAGCCCAGAATGAAAGTTTGACTAAAGCTCAGTATCTTTCCTTTTATAAATCTCTGTCTTTTAATGATGGCTTCAAGGCTGAGGGGAAAAAGGACCATTAAACTCACTGAATAAGTTAATGGGCCAGAGAGAATCTATTTCAGAGCCACCCCAGGCTATTTTCCTCTGGAGCTAAAGCCTGAATAAGCAAAAAGAAAAAATTAAAACCTGAGAGCCCATTGCCAATAAATAACCACCAGCATAATCTCTCAGAATCCAGGACTTCATTTGCAGGGATATGGAAATGTGGATGAGTTGCAAACCACCCCCCCAACATACACACTCTGCCCCACCACCTGATTCACACAGTTCTCCCTGCAGTGGCACCTAGGGGTCTCGTTTATTCTTCTGGAGACCCTTCTCTTTCCTGGCTGCTGCTTCTGGACACAACTCAGTGGAATGCTGCAATCCATTGACTATCCAGCCTACAGGTCTCCAGATAGCAGAGCAGAAGCTACTCCCACAGAAGTTAGCACACAAGAGCTAAAATGAATATGCTCATAAGAGCACACCCCAAGACTCTCTGGTCCCCAAGCTGTAGAGATGCACCCAAGGCCTTCCCAGTTGTCACCAGCCCTCTGAATGCACCCATGGTCCCACTGTTGGAAACTGCAAAAATCTCCTCTCTCTGCGCTTAGCGAACATAGAGGCTTGGTTTCTTTTGCCTGGACAGCTCCACCTCGTCAGAAGTACTTTCCTGCCTGCAGCTCCCCCTCCCGCTCCTCCCTGCTCAGTCCTGGGAGAACTGTACTCCACAGCCTCCCCAGAACAAAGCCAGAAACCTGACTCTAGGGCAGGGAAAACACAAATAATTAAATAAGCCCAAACTCCTGATGATAAATGTTGAGTCCCACTAGACACACGTTGTTTACTCTTTAATATTTAAACATGCTAATTAAATCTCTGAATAAACAAATATATTTTAGCAAGTTGCATTCCTGAGATGGAGCTACTTCACCGGGACTCTGGGAACTTTCCAGAGGGGCCAGGCCTCCTTTGCTGGCCCCAGATGTGTCAGCAAACCAGGCAGAGAATCATGGCTAGGCTGGCCACACCTGCCCTTCTTGGGACCCAGGCCACCTGAGCACCTTTGACCTCCAAACACTCCCCACAGCCTACTGGTCTCAGCAGAGACTCCATTCATTCATTCGTTCAGTCAGTCAGTCTGGGCCAGCCTAGTAGTTACTTAGCCAAGCATATGCTAAGCGCTGGAGAGGCAAAGATAAACAGCAGAATGATCCCATTACTCAGATTGCTGCACTTACTTCTGTGTGTCCTTCCCTCTGTCACCCAAGCATTTCCCCTACAGATGTGCAGCCTCTTCCACAGGCTCCCTTGCTCACAGGGCCACAGACACTTGGGGCACTAGCAGAAAGAAGCACCCCCAATATGAAGAAAACTCAACTTTGAAGACTATCTGCAGCAGTCTGCCCTCAGAAAACCTAAGAAATAATCTGCTAATATCAATAGACACACAAATTTTTAAAATATATGATCATTATAGGCTGAATTGTGCCCCCTCAAATTCATAAGTGAAATCCTGTCCTCCTATAATACCTCTATGAGGGTCTTTGAACAGGTTATTAAGTTAAAATGAGGGCGTTCAGGTGGGCCCCACTCCAATAAGACTGATATTTTCATAACAAGAGGAAATTAGGACACAGACACACACACAGAGAAGGCAGTGTAAAGATGTGAGGGGAAAGTGGCCACTGTCACATCCCTGGAATGAGGTCTCAGAAGAAACCAACCCTGCTAACACCTTGGTTGGACTTGCAGTCTCTGCACTGCACAAAAACACATTTCTCTTGTGTAAGCTTTCCACATTGTGGAGCTTTATTATGGCAGCTGCAGCCAACCGACACAATGATTTTAATATTGTTTTTCTTTTAAATTACAAATCTGGTGGGTATAATAATATCTTTATTACTTGGGGCTTCTAAAGTTTTAATAGAGAAAAAAACAAAGGATTGCGAGTTGAGTCCCCTATACACCCATCACCTTGAATTAATACATGTTACTATTTTGTCCTACGCTGAGATCTTTTTAAAAAAGAGAAGGAAAACACTACAGACAAAGTTATTACCCTATGTGTACCCTTTTTCTCCTCTTCCTCTCTCCCTAGAGACCAGGGCTATCCTGAAGTTAGTTTGTATTCAGTTCAGGATTTTATCTTCTTACTATATAACTGTGTCCATGAACATTGCACTGCGTTGGTCACTGTGATTTCTAGCTTTCATGTGTGGTGTGTCATTCTGAAAATGGTTTTAGTCGTGCTCAGCATTATAGTTTCAAAACACAGCCATGCTACTACACAATGGTTTTTTATTATAACCGCTATGTAGGATTCTGTCATTTTAATATGCCATGACTTCTCTCTTGCTTCAAATGTCTCCTGGTGACATTTAACATTGTTCCAACTGCTTTGCTTTTGCACAATAAACACAGGACCACAGTCCTTCAGTCAGTCCAGGTCTGAATCCTAGCTGCTACATACAGCTGTGGCTTAAGATAGGCTCCCACATCGTTCAGTCTGTTTCCTCAGCTGTAAAATGACAACAGGTCTCCTGTTGGGTGGATTAAGTGAGCTCCTATGTAAACTGCTAAATCCAAAGAAAACACTTTTACATAGTAAAATTGCTTTCACTCTGTGTTCCAGGGACTGGAGAGAGAGAAAATAATCCACAAACAGGATCTGGGCAACAACATGTCTCAAAGGTAGGACTGGAGAGACAGGTGGAGTCCAGGTGAGAAGAATAAAATCCATTGTCATTGGAGAAATGACAGGAAAAGCAGTGTGGCCAAAAGAAATGATCTGGGATAATGTGTTTCGTCTTTGTGGTGCTGGGGATTTAACCAGGGCCTTTGCAATGAGCTACATCTCCAGCCATTTATTTTCATTTTATTATTTTGAGTCAGGGTCTCACAAAGATGATAAGTTACCCAGGCTAGGCTCAAACTTGAGATCTTCCTGCCTCAGGCTGCCAGAGTGCTGGGATAACAGGTGTCTACTACCATGTTCACTTACTTGGGAATGTTTAGGGAATGAACAAGAGAACAAGTTGTTTGATGCACAGGATTCCCATGGGAGAATAACAGAAGACCAGACTCCAGAGAGATGTAGCCTGATTGTGAAAGGCTCTGCACGGAGAAGTCTGATTTTACCACAGGGCACTTAGGAGCCAACTAAGGCTCCTGAGCTGCAGTTACAGAATGACTTTCACTGCCTCCCATATCATTTGTAAAAATCAACTTGAATGTAGAAGGGCATTCTCTAAAGCATAATTGTATTTTCATCACACAACTACATATTGGACTGTGTAGGTCCAACAAAGTTCAGGTCAAGTCCAGCCCTGTGTGTAAAAGATGAGTATGTAGCCAAAGTCAAGATGGAGCCAGGTACCACATCTGAAGCGGGGGTGGGCAAGGGACCTGAAAGAGAACCCAACCCCAAGACAAGTCCACTCTGAATGTGCTGGGGCCTGCTTCTGTGTTCTTTGAGAATGGGGTCATTCTGATTTTATGAAGTTTGTTCATAAAAATCTTAGGTAGGATACCACACTACCTCTGATCTCATTTCAGTACCTACAGCTTGTAAGTCATCCATTCCTGAACAGTCACTCTCCTAGGCATGTCAGTCAACTTCCGCGATACCAAAACGCAAATTCCCAGGACCACAGCTGATGGTCGGAACCAGAGACCCTTGGGGAAGAGAGCACCAATGATCTGTGATTTAACAAGTCCCCAGATCATGTATTCAGAGGTGGGGCCTTTGGAAGGTGATGGAATCATAGGAGTGCTATCTTCATCAGTGGATTAATCCATTGATGAGTTCATGGTTCAGTGTTCTCAAAAGAAGGAGGGATAGCTAGAGGTGGGTCACTTGGGGTATGACCTGGAAGGGTATGTTCTTGTTTCTGATTTCTCCCTTTCCTCTGTGCTTCCTGGCTGCCATGATGTGAGCAGATTTCCTCCACCAGGTACTCTGTCATCATGTGACTGCCTTGGAGCCAGACTACCAGGGACTGAATCCCCTGAACCATGAGCCAATTTAAACTTCTTCTCCTTTAAATTGTAGATGTCAGGTATTGTGTCCCAGCTATGGGAACGCTGACTAAAACATTCATGCAGGATCCCTCTCGTGGGTACACAGCACAGAGCAACATCTCTCCTCTGCAGAATATATGTCTGCAGATAACCCTCCTCAGCCCATTGCTAACCACCACAATAGAACTGTGACCTCAAAGACCACTGAGTCCAGCCTCTTGACTTCAGATATAATGAAACTGAGGCCTAGAGAGACAAAGGGCATTGCCTAGACTGACCCAGTGCATTGGTAGCAGTGACAGAACCAGAGAAGCTAACCCCATTTTGCACTCACTCAGAGGACATCCTATGGGAATGGAGTTGAAAGCACCAGTTCCCAGGAAATTCAGGAATCCTAAACTCTGCCAAGACCCAGGGGTTCCTTCTCCCCCACACACTTTGCTAGTACTCAAGCTGAAAATCAGAGCAGCAAGCATTTGTCCTGCCAGCTAAGGATGCCTATGTGCCATGGCGGGAAGGCTGGGCTCAGAACAAAAGGGAAACAGGGACTGGCATGAAATGAGAGGTCATCTGCAATTCAGGGCATGACCTGTTGAGTTCAAACCTCAGATTTGCCACTTACCAGCTGAATGACCTATGCAGAAGACACTTAGTCACTTTGTGTCTCAACTTTCCATTTCATACAATCAGGATGATACACATGGAGCATCCCTAATCTGAAAACTCAAAATACAAAATGCTCCAAAACCTGGGAATTTTTTGAGCCATGAGTGGAAAATTCCACATCATGAAACTTTTGTCTCATGCCCAAAATTATTAACAACATTGCATAAACTTACCCTTAGGCTACGTGTATCAAGTGTATATGAAACATAAATAAATTGTATGGTTAGACGTGGGTCCCATCCCCAAGATATCTCATTATGTACATGCGAATATCCAAAATCAATGTGAAATCCAAAGCACTTCTGGTCCCAACCATTTCAGATAAGGGAGTCTCAACCTGTAGCAGCATCTGTCTCAGGCTCAGGGGTTAAAACAGAAGTGCCCTATAACACCTGGAATATGGCCCTCTCACAGCCTTCTCTCTCCCTGAGATGAGTTCTAGTTTCTCTAGCAGATCCCTCCCAGAGGCTGCTCCACTGAGAGCAGAGCCCAAAGCCCAGAGAAGTATGGAGAGTAATGGGAGTGAGGTCCCCAGCACCTGGGTAGGGCTGTGTACTCTCACCTGGCTGGAAGGGCTGCTGTGGAGCTGTGGGGTGAGGCAAGGCGTCTCTTTGGTCTGCATGTCCATACTCACACCTGCTAAAGGCTGAGAGTGGAAGCAGCCCCAGTGCCTGTCTTCAGGAGCTCATAGCAGGGCAGAAAATAAATAGAAGCATTTGCAAGCCCAGGACCACCCAGGGCACAGGGGCCAGGCCTCAGGGAGCCTCAGATGGACTCATACACTGGCCATGCCACCCTATTCTCTCCAGGTATCCCTCCTGGGCAGGTAAGGACAGGCACAGTAGAGAATGACAGGGTGGAGGCCTGACCAGACTGCAGGCAAGAACCCCTTGACTAAACGAAGCACAGGGAGGGGAGGAGGGTCAGCAGCCTCCTGGTAGGAGTCACCCACTGGTCACCAGGGCTGGAGCAGGAGAAATAGGAAAGAGGGACAAATCAGTTCCATGGAGACAGGGGCTGTGCCAGGAAAAGGAATGCAGGACGAGGTCGTGGAGATGTAAGGTCACTCTCCTGTCACTCCTGCTACCTCAAAGCCCAGGACCCTTTTGTGAGCTGAGAGAGGAGGGTGGGGACTGGTCAGAGCTGTCTAGGGGCAGAGGGCAGAGGGCAGGCTCAGCAGAGGGTCAGCTGGCTGCTGGAGAGGAAGCCGGAGGCCTAATCTTCAATACCATGGACAGCCATCCTCTTCCTCCAACTTCCACCCAGCACATGGGGAGAAAGCTAGTGCCCTCCCCACAAATGCCCCCTGGTGGAATCTTCTCACAGAACCTGGCCCTGCAGCCCAGAGAGATCCCCAGGGGCGTGATTCGGTGCAAGAGTGAGGGACCCAGAGGATCGCTGCCCAATCTCGCATGGCCTAAGACAGCAGAGACAATGCACACCTCCTCTGTCCTGTGCGCTGCTGCTTTCCTTGTTCCCTCAAGTGTGACTGACCCACCCGAGGCTCTGAAATGAGCCCACAGTGAATAAATGATCAGTGAGCGAACAGGTTCCCAGCACAGCACCTGCCGCAAACGCACCCTTCCCTGGCTCCATTCCCTCCGCATTTTATTTCCCCTTCTTCCAGTCACCTGGAGTCACCTTGCTAGCAACACACATGGCCCCCTATCTTTGTCTCACACAGCAAAGAAATGGAACTTGTCTCTCTTGTCTTCTGGTATGTTGATTCCCATAAAGTACTCCAGGGCCTCTATGAACAAGGGCAAGACCAGTGCATCAACTCTGTGCCCATGGGGCACAGTCTGGGCATCTCATCCCACAGCCACCAACGTGAAAAGTTGCTGATAGCAGGTACATCTGGAATGTTTAAGTCTCCACTTAGGAAAACTGTACCCTTCCACTGTAAGGAAGCCACATTTCATACATACACATTTTTCTTCCAACTGTACATTAGATCCATTTTCTAAAATTCTGCCCTTGCTCCTCTGGAGATTGTTCTGTGAGCTGTAGATCATTTATCTAATACCTAAGTATATCCATTTAACTCTAAACTCCAAGGGTGCAGGATCTTGGTCTTTTATTTCCTCTTTTACTTACTGTATCCCAGGGCTTAGCACCAGGCTGGGTGCACGGCTGGTACTAGCTACTAAGATGGAAGAGGGTGGGCGCCTTCCACTGTGGGCCCTGCGGAAGGAGAAGCCAGGCTGGCCTCCTAGCACATCTGCCCACCCTCCCCAACTGCCTGCAAGTAAGGAAGGCCTTAGCTGAAACAAGGACTGTGGCCAGACACCTGGGTACCCCACAGCCTCAGGACAGCTGCGGCTCAGCGCTAACAGTGGGCCAAACATGCCTCCAACTCCAGAACCCATCAGATCTCCATTATGCACTTGGAAAACAGGCCATGGAACAAGGCCACATGAGGCCTCCTCTCCAACATCTGCCCCTGGGACAGGGGTCAAAAGCCCGTATAGGACACAGAGCCCCCCACACACATATAGAGACAGGCTGCGGCCTTGAGCCACGGGCCCCTGAAACCAGGCAGGTCTTCCCAGCCTTTCTTTACTGCCAGGGCCTTAGACAGCCCCAGCTCCTCTTCCAGGTCTGTCCCTCCTGGGTGCCTCCAAAAAAAGGTTTCTGCCAAGGGAACCACACTGCACCCCTCCTCCACACCTAGCCCCACCCCTTCCTCCTGTTATTCTGCTCAGTGTCTTATCCCCACATCTGTTAAAATGACTGCCGCTGACGAGGTGGCAGGGAGTCAGAAACACAATCTGGAGCACAGCTGATATTAAATACTTTCCTGAGCCTGGCACGTCTGCCAGTGCTCCCTCTTGGGTCTCAGGTACATAAATGAAGAAGTTTCATAGGATAAGGAGACAGAAGCACCCTGGTTTCAGCCTTAGAGCTACCCCTCTCCTGGGAGAAGTCACCTCCCTTCTCTAGGCTGGACATTCCCCACCTGCAAAGACTGAAACTTAGTACTTTTCACTGCCCCGCTTCTCACTTCACATGCGCGCGTGCACACACACACACAAACACACACACACACAGACGGAGCAAAGGGTGTACAGTGATGTCTGACACTCAAGTTCAAGCTGTAAGGCACTCAAGTTCAACCAAGCCAACCCCCACATTTTCCTGATAAACATTCTGAGACCCAGAGATCTCAAGCCTCCTGGCCAAGGCCAACAAGATCTATTTTATGAAAGCATCTCAAAAAGAGAAGTACTCCAGGAAACACCAGGAAGGATTTGGGTTTTAAATGCCAGTGTTGGTTGGTAGCAATAAAGTCAGTTATTTGCATGTGTATTTTCTTCATTCATGACCTCATCCTATGGGTCGAGGCAAGAGACAACCCAACGGCTGTCACCGCACTGATGTAATGACCTCAGAGAACCACTGACAGATAGCACCTAGCAATTAAAGGGAAAGAATGCTGTTAATGAATCCTCAGATTCAATATCACTCCACTTCCCCCCGTCAATACCCAGTAAGTTCTCCAACAAGAACCCTGTAAGGGCAGAAGACACTTGCTATTCTCCATTCCCGCCACTGGGTGTCACTGCTGCCCCCAGTTCACTGCAACCCTAGAGCATTCCTGGGGTCAGGGAGGGGGGTGTTAAATGACCCCTTCAGACAACAGGATCCCATACACACCTCCTGAGTGACAACCTAAGTTCATTCTTTTTTTTTTTTTCTAAAAAGAGGCAGATGGCCAATCACTGAGAGCCCACCATGTTCCAGACACTTTTGACACATCACGGAATTCAATCCCTGTAGCATCTCACAGCAACTACCAATAACTTCTTATTTGCAGATAAAGAAAATGAGATCCAGAGAAACTAAGTAGCTTATTCATTACTTGAAAAACAAGCAAGGAAAGAGGGCAAGGATTGGAACATTGGAACTCGAGTTTGACACCAAATTTCACGACCTTTTCACTACCTCCCTTGAGGTCTCAGTCTTAGTGATATGAGCTGCAATTAAACGCAGTTGGTTGGCCACGACTTCAGAGTTGCCAGCATCTGGGAGGAAAGTACCATGCACAGCACAGACTTTCATCCAAAACATATTTACAGGAGGCCACTGGTACAACCCTCCCAGCAGAAATCATGGTCTAGTGCCCTCTTGTGGCTTAACATAGAACTGGAATGACTGTGCAGTTGAGGTTCTTGGGGGAGATTGAAGGGATTTTTAGTCACCTGGATTTCACTGGATTCCCAAATTCTCTCTGTCACGCCTGCTCCTAGAGAAGCCCATCTGTGGCTGCCAGTTTTACTCAACTGCAGTAGTCAAAAGGGGATCAGGGCTGGGGATATAGCTCAGCGGCATAAGTGCCCACCTGGCAAGCACAAGCTCATGCGTTAAATTCTCAGTTCCAAAAAAAAGGAGGTGGGTGGGGATCAGGCAGGGAATGGGAGGTGATATAAGAGAAGAACAGTAGTGAAACCACATGGGACAATATCAACTAGAGACAAGGTACTTCCTGTGATCCTGAACAGAGAGTCCTGCAGCTCAGGGGTAGGGAAGAAAGGCAGCAAAAAGGCTTTCCCTGAGACACTCTGGTGCCTGGTACCCTAAATAGGCCCGCCATCGGCAGGAAGCATAACAGTCTCTCTGTCCTTGTGCCTTAGCCACTGTCCTCTTTTTTCCAGACATGCACCATTGCGGTCCTCCTATTTCCTCACTCAGTGCTGTCCAAGTGCTAGCTCCCCTTGTAGCTTTCACTAGCTCCACTCTCCAAGGACCCCAGCATGTCACTGTGCCTCCCCTCATGGTCTCCCACTGTGCCGCTAGCCAGATGGCCTCCGTGTACCCACTACATGCCAGGCACTTGCTGTCATCCCATTTAACCCTCACCACCACTTCGTGAAGATGAAGGCAGCAGTCTGATTTTCCAGATGAGGAAAAAAAGCTCAGATACATTAAGTAATTTGCCAAAGGCCACACAGGACCAAGGCCAGAAAGTTACATATCTGCTAAAGGAGTCTCTACTCTTCCTGCGGTGCTGAGCTGTTTCCTGAGCAAAGGACACTAAAAAGTAGAAGTGACTTAACTGAACGCCTAGGTTCAGAAGATGAATCTGTTAGTGTGGGAAAATGGGACGGAAGGAAAATTTGGGAACAGGAAGAACAGAGAAAGGCCATGACAAGTGTCTGTGCTCATGGGGCTGAGGCTGTGGAATGTACATGGGAAGGTGAGCAGGACCAGCATTCAGAGTTTGACACACACTACACTCGTTCCCACTGAAACTTTACAACAGCCCTGTGCTATTTTTATTATCATCATTTTTCAGATGAGGAAACTGAGGATCAAAAAAAAGTTAAGCACACAGCCCAGGGCACAAAAGGCCGGCTCATGATCCGAGCTCCATTTAGTAGTCACCGTAAATAATCTTGGCTGGGTATGCAGAAGGCTCCAGCATTGAGTGCCAGAAATGTCCACTTCTTTGGGCTCTCCAGTGGCCCAACCTCAAAAAATTACCAGAAATAGGCTGGTGGGCAATGACTGACCATCAGGAAAAGGATCCTGTCTACAGCCCTGGGGGATGGTATAGGCCCCAGCCCTGCCAACTCTGACCCACCATAGAAACAGGGGACCCAGTCTAGAAAGCAGGTCACAAGGTGCCTTCGCGGGCCAGCTGGTGCACAAAACAAAACCACTCCTGCTCTGATAGAAGCAGCGTCTGAAACGGAGACCACCAACAGGTGTCCCAGAGGGCAGTGGCTGACAATGGCCCTACCAGGCAGGCCCCAGGATCTTGCTTAGCCAGGCACCTTCACACGGGGCCCAGCACAGCATAAGGCAATCTCTGACAACGCCCTGAGGACGTACAGAGGCTAAGGCAGGGCACCGGAGCGCTCATCTCTGGAAAACACCAGAGCATAGAACTGACTAAGCACCTGCTTGGTAGTCAGTGATTCCCAAGCTGGGGTTGGGAGGCAGAGAGAGGTGAGAGCCCCTCACACTTGGGTCAGCATATCAAATAGCCTGATATAAAGGGCACATAAAGCGCACTTCTTCTATGACACCAGTCCCACAGTGTAACAGGCTGCCAACTTTCCCGTGTCCTTATGAAGCCTGTGATTGTCCTGGGCAGGCGCTGTGTCCATTGGCTCATCTCTATCACCCCTGTGCAAATGAGCTGCTCCCTCCCGCTCTTCTGAGCCTGAGATGAGAAGGGAAAGGGCACCGCCTCCTTGGGCACTGTGCCAGCCCAATCCTGGGGCTCCGGGAGCTCCGGAACCAGGATGCCCAGGTACGGAGTCTCGCGGGTGCAGCGGAGGCAGAGCCACGCCTCGGGGACAGCTGGCCTCCCTGCTCAGCCCTGGCTCAGGGAAGACTCCAAACACAGGGCCGGCAGCGCGCTTCCCACCCGCCTGGGGCCACATCCCTGCTCATACTCCCTCCCTGCGCAGCCACCAGCCAAGGACAGTCTCACGCGCCGCACTGCCCTCTGGTGGCCACCATGAGCTAGAGGATCTTGGCAAGCAGGAAACCAGAAGCTTTCATTTCTTTACTGAGACCGCATACTTGTGCAGGAAACACAGCAGCGGCACTCTGTGTGCACGGAGACGCCCCCAGACGCGCACGCACAGTCCAGCGCATGGTGACAGGTAGCCGGGACTAGAATTCCAGATCTAACCTGACATTCTTTCTTCTCTCCGTCTTAGTGAAGCTCAGAGCTCTTTTCCTGCCTCTCATCCCTTGACCTCAGAGCAGACCCCAGAGGGTAGGGGACAGGTCTGAGACCCTGCCAGTCACAGAGGTAGGGCACTGTGTCCTGTTGTGCCTCAGCCTAGGAGCTCCCTGGGCGACTGGGCCACATCAGTTCACCTCTCTTAAGCCTCAACTCCTTCCTCTAAAATTGGGCCTGGCTCAAATGATTTCCAAGCCCCTTTCCAAATCTAATGGTTTATAGTTTAAAGTCTTCCTAACTCAAAAATCCTCTTGGTCACCTAGAAATGGAAATAACCAACATGGCACCCACTTGTTCTCACAACCCATCAACTCTATCATCACACTGATTCGACAGTGACCGGTGACCCTGTGAGGGAACTGCACTGGACAGTTACATGACACGCACTCTCGGGAGTAGAACCTGAGCCTCAGAGAGCTTGTATGACATGGTCAACTCCCATGGTCAGGAAGCAGCAACCATGGGGCCTGTACACAGAGGGCCTGCAATCTTAGCTGAACTGCAGAACATTCCAGCTCTCCATGGGGAAAGCTGTAGCCACCCATTATGCTCAGGGCCCCTAACTACAGAGATACAAATGGAGCTGCCATGAGCAAGAAGGGCAGAGAGCTGGGGCAAGAGGGAAGGGTGAGAGTAGAGGCTACTTACTCTGCAAGTGGCATGGAAAACCCGGAAATCACCTTTGAGGGAAGATGCTCTGAACATCAGCTTCCAACTCTAGTTGAACAGCACAGTAGATGGCCCCTTCTGCTTGCACCCAAAGACAGCCCTGATATCCCAAAGCCCTAGCTGGGAGAAGCCACAGGCAGTAAGGGGCATTGTCCTACTGACTGTGCCTCCATCCAGAGTGCAGCTGACTGGGATCCAGCCAGCAGCTTCCTGAATCCCTGCCAGCCTCAGCTGGCACCTGGGTTATTGTGGGGCTGACCTGACCTCAGAGGCCAGGACAGCATGGGCTGGACAAGGAGGCCTGGGAGAGGGCTTGGCTGAGACACAGTGGCAGGGAGGGACATGCATTGGGAGCAGGTCGGAAGGAGAGACCAAAGACTCCCCCACTATGAGGCCAGTCTGGGACTATGCTGGCTGGCACTGATTGGCCAACTTCAGGTCAATAATTACCCCATTTGTGGTCCCCCCCAGCTCTAGGCAGGGCAGTTCTTGCCCAGACATAGAATACAAGAGCTTCCTAGACCTCCATGTCAATCCTTTTGTTTTAGTCTTATCATAATAGCAATATATTCATGTATGTGTATGTGTATTTGTGTGAATATATGTCTCTGCTAGTATGTATAAGAGTACATCAAGAGAGAATCGGCAATACAGCTTAGTATTTAAATGACAAACTGCTTTAGCACTTACTGCCTGTGTGAAAGTAAGCAAACCAAGTTCCTTCTCTGGACTCAGTTTCCCCATTGTTGAAATGATACTAGTGACAGTACTTGCCTTATAGGCTGGCGTGAGGCCACAATGAGGTATTACCCTTAAAGTGCTTGGAACAGTGTCTAGAACATCACAAGCACTCAACAAATGCTAGCTTTTATCAGTTATCATGTATTCAGTAAGTCCTAGCCAAGATTAGTTACCATGTGTTTAACAAATACTAGCTGTTATTAGTTATCATGGACACAGTAAATGCTAGCTATTATGAGTTATCATGCATTGACAGCCTTCTCTACGCCAGGGATGACACTGGATGCTGAACTTCAACAGACTGATGTGTAAAGTAGTTGTTATGTTAAGCTTATCTTAAAGATAAGAAAAAGGAGGCCCTGAGGAACAACTGGAAAACTGGGTGTAGAAAGACAGAAGCTGCCAGAGTCTCCAGGCCTAACAAGTCTGCCTGAGGAAGAAGCTGAGAATCTTCCACCACCCAGAACCGTTTTGATGAACAAGTTAGGCAAAGGGAGCAGGCACGGAGGAGAGGAAGGACAGGCTCCCCAGACTCCCAGGCTTGCTGAGCCCCCTGATCCGACAGGCAGTACTTAAATAGCTCAGCAGAAACCCTCATTGTGTTCCTTTCTAATTGGCGTGGGCTGCAGGCTGTGAGGTGCCCTGGGGCTGCCAGCCTCACAGAGCTGCTTACCTCTGAGGACCCTGAATTTGGAAACATCACCCAAGAGGGATACACAGTTGTGGGGGAGCCTATGGTTTTGACAAAGTGCCCCAAAGAAGAACCAGGGCTGAGCAGGAGGCTGCCCCAGCACTGGGAGTGTGCCTGAGAAGAGTAGTCTCCAGCAGTCTGGGGACCTCAAGGGGAACAAAGGAGGCCATGCTTGCTTCAGTGCCCTCCAGCTCTGAATCTCTGGGAGCCTTGCACCCAGGGGCAGCAGAAGCTTGGAGGTGGTACTTGGGGGGTTCTAAGGACTCCCCTGGATACTAAGCTCTGCTTTGGACTTCACTGGAATCCTTACTGCTAATGGCCCAACCCATCAAAAAGGACCTGCAGTGGGCCTGGACACTGGAGGATTTCCATTTCCCAAAGTAGAGTCAAGTAGGACTCAGGAATGGCAAGTGACTTGAGCTGATGGCTCATCTTGCTGGTCAGCAGCAGATTTAGGTAACTGAGTGCAGCTTCCACCTGTGGGCTACTCTTCAACCAGTTGTCAAGACACTTAGCCACCCTTCACAAGCCCTTCAGGGATGGGTTATTTCTGTAAGGCTGCCCTTTGGAAGAAAAAGAACTTTCTGGATGAAAATCCTCATACCTCCCTTCCCAATAAGCCACTGGGTGTCTGGCTGAATGGCCAGAGCCCGAGGAAGAATGGCACCAATAGGGGAGGAGCTTCAGATTCCCCCAGAGCTTCTGCATCTTCCCTCTGGAGAACCGTGGCAACTCGACCCCTGGGACTCCAGTCTGATTCTTTATTTTGTTTAGTGAATCTGTAAAATGGGCCTAATAAGCTCCACGTATGTACTTCAAGTAGCTCTTGCAAAAACAAATTCAACAACTGTAAACTTAGAATATGATGGAATTGAATGATGGAGGTATCCATGGAGATGAAGAATTTGCAAAACAAGGACAAAAGGCAGGGTCCTGGAAAATAGTAGAAGGCCATCTTTTGAGAGCTGGTAGGGAGGAAGGGAGCTTGCAGACCTTGGGAATCCTGATGGGGCTCTGAGCTCTCCTATCTGATCCAGCCTATCCTGATCTCTCCTACTCACCACCCAGTTCACCAAATCCTTCTTGGGGCAGCAGCAAGAAGGAGAATCAGGGCCTTCAGGCTCACCTCCCTGTCCCCACCTATCTCCCTCTCAAGCACAGGGCTTTCTAATCACAAAAATGGGGGGCACCACGCTGCTTTGATTATGCACAATTCCGCAATAAAAAATTTATCTCATAACCCCAAAACACTCATATTTATTAAATTATATGCTTAGATATCTTCAATCCATACATTAAATATTAAATATTTCCATTTCTATGCAAGAATACTTTGAAACAGAAATTCTCACATTTTCTTCTTATACTTCAGCAGCAACCCTTGCTCCAGTGAGGGTTAAAACCTATGTAGGGTACATCTCCTGCCCCCAAACCTAGGATACAGAATGTCATGGGTCATGTAGGTCAGTGTCCAGCCTTTGAAGAGAAGCTACAGGCTCTGGAACTTTCCTAAGTGTGACAGTTGGTCTGAGCAGTTGACTTCAAATTGTGTCACATGTCACAAATTCTGGGTGGTCTTAGTTCTCCAGAGGAGAGAAGGAAAAGCAGAAGGAAATAGCCAGTGGCCTCTGCCCAGTGAGGGAGCACCTGTTACCTCCTTCTGGCAGTATAATAAGGGTCACCACAATCCCAAAGAAGGGGCCTTTGAAGTGGCCTGGATGAGCCTCCTGAGGCCTGACTGATGTCCCTGGGGCCCTGGAATGGCAAATGTCCAAGTTGAACGGGACAGTCTGCCTCGTGGCCTCAGTTCATAGTTGAATTTACGAGCTCAGAAAGGTTACAGCCCTCTCTGTTGTAAGAGGGTACAACAAGGATGCACCCCAGTTGCCCCATCCCTTTCCTTCTAGTCTGCCACTGGGCACCTGAAGGCCACAAGGAGAGGCTGGACATGAAGCCTATGAACACTGTAAGAGTTGCTCAGTGCGTCACTGGAGCTGGGAACTCAAGCCACAATGGCAATACACCATTCTGCCAAAGGAAGGCTCCTGACCAACGCATACTCTCACCCACCCTTTCCTATCATACACCCCACCTCAGCCAGGCCAGAGGGCAGCCAGCGCCCTGCAGAAGACAAAGAAATATCCCAGGTTCCAACACACACAGTCCTCTCGGAGCCAAAAATCTACCTACTCTCAAAGCCATGGCCAGGATGGGTTGGTCTTGTCCCAAGCTACTCTGTTCTCAGGACCCAGGAGCTGCAGGGCTGGTGCCTTTGGTCCCAAGGGGTACTGCAGAGGTTGACCTGCTGGATTTGCTGGGGTTGGGGATTATAGATCAACAGGCCTGCCTCATTGTAAAGTCCCAAGACCAGTGGAGTAAAGGGTCCCCAGCTTTTATCATGGAAGTATCCCCTTTCCTGGGGCTATAAACACTTTCTCTTCCAAATCTCAGCCCAGAGATCCCTCATGTCTATGCCTACTTCACAGGCCTACTCCCACCCCAATCCTGGGGCTGTGAGAAACTTGCTGAGCCCCCTGATGGAGCCCCCAGTACCCTTGGGACTGGTTCACAATTTGCTGGACCCCAGTGCTCACTGGTAACTGTCAAGGCTGAGTCTCTCCTTGGTCCTTGAGAAAGCCCAGAATCAAGGGGATAAATAGCACCCAAAGCCCCAAATGACCCTTCAGTCAGCCAGAGATTTCAGAAAGAGCAGGGGAAATCAAGATACTAGACACTGCCAAATACCAGGGACTCTGTGGCAGCTCAGAGTGACATCCTGCTTTCAGCTCGGCATCCCAGCCAAGAACCCACAATCCCTGCAAACCCAGACAGCCAGGCCCAAGAACACCTGGCCCAAAGACGTCATCTTCTCCCCTTCCATCCTCTCTCTAACAACCAAAAGATGCACCATTCCAACCCATGCCCACAGGCCTGGACTAGAGAGGTCACCCAGACCATCCACCATCCTGGCCACCACCCTTCTGCCTTTGTGACGTCAGAACCTGGCTGGGCGTGGCCACGCATGGACTTTTCTAGCCAAGGCCACCTGGTATTAAGAGTTCCAAAGCCAAAAGGATTGGCCTCCCAGGCAGAAAGAGGCCAAGGGGGTTGGGAGACTTTGGAGACTTACATTCTGCTGTGATGCCCTATGGCTGATGTCCTTCCAATCCCAATGGGCAGCCCTCAGCCAGGCTCTGACTGGGCAGTGGAATCACTGCATACACTACCCTGAGAAGCTGAACCACAGGGACACAGCCTTGCCCCTCTGAAATCTCAGGCACAATCAGTTTAGCACCTGAGGCAGGGACCCTAGATCCTCCTCTGGAAAAGGAGTCAAACTGTGGAAACCCAGCATCCTCCTTCCCAAAATCTGCCCAAGCTGTACCCCAGCACAGACACCAGCACACAGAGCTTCAAGCTGATGGGTGCTGGGGGTAGTCCCTGTAACCCGTACCTCTGGAAACCATTAATCTGAAGAATGCCTCTCCTCTTAGGCCAGGGTAAGGCAAGGACCCTCTTCCTGCAGGCAGCCTCAGGGGTGGGGACCTTGGGCTGGATGTTGGACAAACCAGGCTCCACTCCCGGGGCTATGTGCCTGGGAAGAGCTGCCTCAACCCTGGTGCCTTCATTTCCTTGGGATAACACAGGGATCAGAACATGCTCTCCACAAAGTGAACATGACTCCCCTCCTCTCCAGACTCTGCCTCTGAAGTAGAAGGCTGGGACCTTCCCTGAGTTCAGTCAATATCAGCCACAGATATAACAGGGCACTGGGGAGAAGATGGGTCAGAAAGGGTCATCTGACCCATGATCTCTGGCTCTTCCCCACCTGCCACTCCCACAGCTCTAGTGAGAATCCAATTCCCTTGCTCTTTCATGTTGGGGTGGATTTAGGGCAGAGTCTTGATAGCCTGCCAGGGCCCAAGTCCTGAAACAAGAATGGGAACATACACAGTCGGGTTCCCAACTCCCTCCTTTCTATCCCCTCAGATTCCTTTCTGGGACCCTCTAATACCATAAAAGACAAGAGGTCACCCAAGTCTCCTCTCCCTCCAGCAACCTGGAAAGACAGACCCAACTGGCCCCATCAAACTGCTTTCCTGAGCCTGGTTTTCAGAGGAGCAACACCCCTGCATGACTATAAGGAGCCTAAGTGGCCCTCCCTGCCTCCCGCTGGCCTCCAACAGACACACAAGATCCTGGAGCAGACAACAAACTAGATGCCTTCACAGACTTCCAGGGACTCTTAGTAGGTACCTGGGGCACTTCATTCTAGCCCCCAGGCTACCCAATTCCCTGGACATCCCTAGGTCCAGCTCAGGAGAACCAAGACTGGCCACTAAGCCACTGAGCTCCCTCTACTCACCCCTCCACACACAGCTTCCCAGAGGGTGCACTTCCAAGTCCAGAGTTGCTGTGACAATATCCTCCCTACATCCCTAGTGATGCTGGATGCTGTCGCCTGCAGGGAGGATTGCCACTGATGCGTTCATCCAGCTTTTCTTGCCCCCCTGCCCTCCCCTTCCACACCAGCTGTTTGTCTTATCATCCCTGGCCAGGCTGAAGGTGGTGAGGGGTGGACAGCAGAGCTGAGATATGGGTCAAGCTTCTCTCCTGGGCCAGGAGTCAGGGACATCTCCTGGCTGTCCATTTCCTTCAAACTGTCAGCTGCAAGAACACAAGCAGTCTCCATTAAGCCAGGAGGGCTGGCGGGCTTTCCAGAGAGCAGGACAGCAATTCCTCCAGGCTTCACAGTCCCATCGTACCCATTCAAGCAAAGGGAGGACTGAGACTGAGAGAGCAATGCAATGGCACCTTTGGCCTCCTGCCTATGAGGTGCCTTCCTTGGACCCTGGCCAGCATGCCAAGGCAAACCTTTCTCAGTATCCTGCCCACTCCTGGGAG
>RJWM01003247.1:0-116354 GCA_004363535.1 Dasyprocta punctata | reverse complement strand
GTTCTCTCCACCGGCAGTCTGCAAATGGTGCTGACTCACAGAGAGAGGCTTGATTGTGGCTGTCCCCACTCCAGCAGAAGCCCACCTATTTTTTTATTTTAAAGCATATATAACAGAATAAAACCAATCAAAACAAACCAGTGTAAGAGATACAGCACTTCAAAACATTATAAAATCAACAGTAGTTGTCATAATGCCTACTGATGTCTTCAAAATAGCTGCAGATAACTTCAGACATAGTAAAAATCAAACAGAACAGAATAGAATAGAAACAATAAAAACAAAACAATGAATGTGATAAAGGACTTCAAAACAAGCCAATAGTAAATCCAAAATTGCTACCATAATGTATCTTGCTATCCTTGAAATAGCTTCTCCTGCCATAGGATTTAACATAATCAAACAAAATAAAAAAGAATAAAATACAACCCAACAAAACAATGAAAATGACATAGGACCTCAAAACAAGACCATAGGGAATCAACAATGGCTGCAGCCCTCAGAAGGAGATCCCCCCTAGATGACACACTGCTTAGCAATATCCTCTGAACCTATGATCAGACCACTGGCCCTAGACCTGCAGTGTTTGTGAAACACCAAAGCACCACAGGCATCCTGTTGCGTTTCACCTCAATAGCTATCATCACAGCCTGTGTTTCTCCAGATAAGCCAGTTGCTTACGGGGGTGGTGGTGGTGGGGATTGGTACTTCTTGTTTGCCAGCCCATGCTCCTGAAGGGGCTGGGGTCTGGCTGTTCTCAGCTGGGCCATGGCCCATGCATGGTGCTGGTTCCCAGACTGGACTTGTTTGCTGCTGTGGCTATTATTCTCTCTAACCCCGGTCCGCAAATGGTCTACAATGTGTTTATTATTCTGTCAATAGATATTGGATTGTCCTCAATTTGGGAACATTACAAAGAAACTATTAAAATTTTTGGACATCTATTTGGACATGGTCTACAAGTAGTCATTTGTTTTCTATTTGTTTAGGTAAGTATCTAAAAGTGGAATTGTTGAATCATGACAAATATATGTTTACTTTATGAGAAATTGCCAAGTTGTTTCCCCAAGAAATTGCATCATGCTACCTACCACTGGTAAAGAAAGAGAGTTTAACATTGCTGTTAATATTTGGCATGTTCAGTGTTTTTAATTTTAACCATTCAGGTTTGCATAATTGTGTTTGACTGTGGTTTACTTTGCATTTCCCTGATGACTAAGTGTGTAAGCACTGCTTCACACACTTAATAACCATTTCAATATCTTTCCCTGTGAAATTCCTGTTAAGTGTTTTCTTCATGTTTTTATAGAATTGTGTGTATTTATTATTGAATTATAGAGTGTATATATGTATTATGAAGGTAAGGTCTTTGTCATATATACCTATTGCAAGTATTATGATCTGAGACAATTCATTTTTCAATGGTGCCTTATGATGAGCAGAAGTTTTAATTTTGGCAAGGTCCGGTTTGTAACTTTTCTTTCTCAGAAGAATCTTCTGTTATTTCTAAGTAATTTTTGCTGCTTCTAAAATGGTGACTATATTTGCTCATGTTATCTTTTAGAGGATAATTATTTGCATATAAATGCTGTATTTTGTAACCTCACTAAATTTACCAATTAGTTGATACTTATTTTTAGTAAATTACTTAGAATGACATTATTCCACCTATCAATAAAGTTAAATTTACTTCTTTCTTTCAGATATGTTTGCCTTATTTTGCATGTCTTTTTATCCTGGCTAGGACCACGGTAATATGTTAAACAGAAGTGTTGAGAGTAGATATCCTTGTCTTATTCCTGTTTTTAGGGAGGCAATAGTTTAGTCTTTCTTCACTGTATATGAGGTTAGCAGTACATATTTTGTAGATACTCTGTCAGATTTAGGAGTATTTTTCTGTTATTCCTTTGTTGAGAATTTTGAGTCTTTTTAAAATCATGAATGGGTGTAAAATTTTGACGAAAGACTTCTCTGCATCTAGTGAGATTGTATTTGTTTATGTGATAAACTGAACTTGCATTAATGGGATGAACCCTGCACTAAGTGTCACCCTTTTATATGTTTCCTAATGTTTTCTTAAACTCGATGTCTATTTTATCTAATATTAATGTAGTTGCCTTAGTTTTTCTTATGGCAAATGACTACATGATATATCTTTTTCTATTCTTTTACTTTTAGCTTTTTTCTATATATTTAAATAGTGTTACTTATAAATTCAATATACAGTGGTTGGGTTTTATATTTTTAGGAGGAGTGAGGGGGGTGACCCCAGAGTCACACCCATGCTAAGCACATGCCCTACTACTGAGCAACACACCCAGCCCTAGCATTTTTTTGATCCAGTCTGACAGTCTCTGCTTTTGAATTAAAGTATTTAGTTTACACTTAGTAGTATTATTGGGTTAATTTCTACCATCTTGCTATCTGTCCTGTTTAATCTTTCTTCTCTTTGTCTAACATTTTTTGAATTATCAATTCTTTTGGGGATTTAATTTTGCTCCTATATTAGATTTTTAGCTATACCCTTGTTGATTTTTTAGTGGTTGTTCTGAGAATTATCAGTTGCATATTTAACTTGCAATCTACATTGAATTAATATAGCACATCACATTTATTGCAAGAAATTTACATCAGAATGCTTTCATTTGTGTACTGTCACTATTTCCCCTATTTCTATATCCTGCTATATATTTTACTTTTACATACATTATAAATTTCTCAAAAATTATTTTGTTTGAGAAGTTATTTATATTTTAAATAAATTTTTAAATGAGGGGAACCTTTATACTTACCGTTTCCAGGATCCCTCATTCCCTTATATAGATTTTATTTTCATCTGGTATTGTTTCTGCTTGTCCTTAAGAACTTCCTTTTATATTTTTTCTAATATAAGGGACTGGTGATAAATTCTCTCTGTTTTTGTCTATTTCATTTTTGAAAGATATTTTCACTATACACAGAATTCTAGGTTCATAGTTGCATTTTTTCATTCACCAAATTAGAAATATTAATTAATCCTTAATTTGTTTCACATCACTTTTGATGAGATGCTAGCACAAATTCTTAATATTGTTCCCTATATATGATGCTTCGTTTTTCCACGACCGATTTTAAGACTTTGTCTTTGATTTTAAATAATTTGACTGATATTCTAGCTTGATGTGATTTCCTCATATTTACTTGCTTAGGTTTTATTGAGTTTCTTAGACTGAAGTTTTTATAAGTCTTGGAAAATATTTTCACATTATGTTTTCTAGCATTTTTTCCTGAATCTCTTTTTTTTAGGAGTCTAATTAAATTTTCTACAAGTAACTGAGGCTCTACTTTTGTCATTTTTATCTAGGTGGTTTAATTTGTAGGTTCTATTGATCTATCTTCAAATTTACTGATCTTTTGCAGTATCAATCTTATCTTAAGACTAATTCTTCACCTAACATATTATATTTGTCAGCTATATAATTTACATTTCATTACTTTTCAAGAATAGTAGTTTCCATTTCTCTGCTGAGATTTCTACTTGTTCAGTTACATACATAGTTTTCTCTTTATACTTTTGAACATATTTATAGTAGTTATTTGCAAATCTGATAATTCTGACATCTGTAGTATTTCTGGAGTTTACTTCTGTTGGCCTTGTCTCTTCTTGTTTATGCATTAGATATTCCTGCTTCTTTCATGTGTAATAATTTTTTGTTAGACAATATTGATATTTTTTGAGGATCTTGATTTTATTGTCTTTTTTAAAAAAGTATTGAATTTTATGCTGGCATGAAGTACTGGCAAATAGCTTGATGCCCTCTAAGGATTTTTTGTTTTTGGTCTGAATTAAATAAACAGGGATTTACTTTCTTGAGCCACAGTTTTGAAAATAACCCCAGGCAGAGGCTGCTGTAAATGTGTAGCTAACATTACACATTCTCCTTCTTGGAGAGATAACGGCCATGCAGGCTGGAAAACAACTGATTCATATATTATGTCAAGTTTTATAATTGTTCATGGTAGGATATTAATTATCCTATCATGTCCAGAATCAGAATCAATTATACAGGTGAGTTTTCTACACAGCATTTAATGCTTAGTCATGAAAATACAAAACTTTAAAGATGTGTAATAGAAATCATTGTAAAATGTGGAGTCAATTTTCATGATTTTTAAAATTAAGTATTAAATGCAATTTAATCCTTCACCAAGAACTTAATCAGTGCTATAACTTATTGTATAATGCAATCTACAATGATACAAATGGGTGCTCTTGAAGAGAGGTGATTCAAGATGGTGGCATACAGGTGCCTTGTACATGATTCTGCCACAGAGAAGGGCCAGAGCCACAAAGAAAAACTACATTTCAAGGGAAGTAATTGAGGGAGAACCCTGGAAATCAGGAAGGAAGCTATGAGTACTCTAAATAGCACAGAGAGTTGGAAAGTAACCTGGAGAAAAGAGCAAAGCAAATTGAAAGTTTAACTCCAGACTGGGAGCAGGGAACACCACAATGCCCAAAAACAGGTAAGGCAGAAAGTGCCAGCAAGTCCAAACATAGCAGCAATCAGCCAGTCCTAACTGCAGGAGAATCCCATAGTCCTTACAGGATTTAAATCAACATTGTGGGGCTGACTTCTGTAACAATGACTGTTCTTTTCTGTAGAAAGAACTCATTTGGGGCCTTTCCCAACCCCTACAACCTATGCCACTGCAACAGCCACTGTAAGGCATAATTCTGCCAGACAGCCTGACAGCCAGCTGGCCTAGTGATACCAGCAGAAGTCTTGGACTATTGTGTGTCTTATTGGGCAGGAGATAGCTCCCTGGCCTCCTATAGCTTCAGAACATCAGCTGTTATAGCCACAAGCCAGAGTCCCACATGCAGTTGCCCTATAGGAACTAGGTAAGTTCTCCTCTCCAGCCTATAGTCTTGAGCCATAGTTACTGGTACAAAGTTCTGGCTTCACTTGTGCCAGTCCACCAGGAGCTGGAAAAGGTCCAAACCGTGTCCTAAAGCTCCAGGAACTTGGTTACCAGCAGCCCCAATTTCTGGCACTACTTGTCCTCATTCAGTGGAAATTAGGGAAGGTCTGCTTCTCAGACCATGGCCTTGGAACTAGAGCAGCTGGTGCAAAAAGCCTTAGCAGCATCCAAGCTTGTCTGTGCGGACAAGATTAGGTCTCACCCCAGTCCTGAAGTTGCAGAACTGAGGCTACCAATGTCACAGGTATTCTCTCCATCAGAGCTTTCCCTGGTGACCTAGGAACATTCTCTTGTATATCTGGTAGCTTCGGAACCATAAGTAACAATGTCGTAAACCCCCAAACCACCCATGCTCAGTACACAGAACCCAGAGAAGGTCTTCTCATGTCTAATTCCTCTAGGTATATGGATAACAGAGCCACAAACTGAAATATTTCCTGCACAGGTCCTAGGGAAGATCTCATCCACAGCCCACAGAACTGGGAATGGTGCCCTAATACCACTTGTATAATCCCTTGGAACCAGAAAAAGGTATCCTTTGGGGCCCAGAGCTGCATGAAAGTGGCCAAAGTACTATAATCTTTAGCACCAATCACAATTGTCCCACAGGACCAAGGGAAGGTCCCCTTTGTGGTTTACAACCTTGAATCCATGGTTCCCGGTGCAAGCAAAGGTGATGCTGAGCATGGTGGCCATAGTTCCTGAGCAAGGGGATGTGAAGACCTTCGCCAGGACATTCATAATGAGTCATGAAGATACTTGTGGCACCAGCAGCCACAGCCCTGGAGTCACAGGATCGTATGGAACCTTCTGCAGATCCTCTGGATGAGCACAAGTGATGCTAAGATCTCCAACTTCCTGAGTTTTTCACTGCACCTTCATTTCATTCTCACAGTTTCATGCACTTCCTTCTCAGAGCCACACTGCCTGGCCTCCAAAGCTTTCTTCTGAAATCTGGATAGAAGTCTGCCTGATCTTGTAACTCTTGCATTCTTTGTGCTTGTAAAATCAACACCAAGAGGATGACGCCAAGTTCTACTGTTTGCGTGAGCAGTCAGACCCCCTTGGATACAGCTGCAGCAGCTTCCGAGTGACCTCTGGGAAACACTTTTCTAGTTGTTTCTGAATGAGCTGGGCTTTCTGGGCCTCTTTTCTCAAAGAAAGTCTTGGTTTCGCACATTTGAGCCTACACAGAGCCCTCCAGGCTTTCTTCCTATTGTCCTGCTTTAAAACATTTGGCTTCTTTTTAATCATTTTAGCAACTGTGTTTTCCTTTGCCCCAATATTTCATGGCCTAACTTTACAGGCACTTCCTTTATGGCCATCAGTAAAAATTCTCAAATTATTCATTTCTGCCCCTCGATCCTGATTCTCACAGTAAATATGGTTAAAAAGAGCCAGCAGTTCCTCTGCCAGTTTATTCAGTCCACCACCTTAATCTCAGAGTCACCCAGTCTCAATACACAGGCAAAATGTGGACACATTTATCTGCCAGAGCATAACGCACATGGTCTCTAGTCCAATTGCCCACAGACTCCTTGTTCCCAACTGTGACCTCCTTATCCTGGCCTTTACCATCTGTATTTCTTTCAGCATTTGAGTCTGCTGAGCTCTGACCAGAGTCTTCCATCATGCACAGTTTACAGCACTCTAGGGTTGAGTAGGAGTCTCGTGATTATTCTACAAAATAGAAATCACGAAGACTCTTTCCTTCATGTGTTGCTTACATAAAACCTTAGCATTGGTGTACTGTTGTGTTTGTATCCAGATGATAGCTCTCTCGAGGACTCAATGACTTTAGGAATGTTTTTGGTCTTTTGAGACAGGATCTTGCTATGCAGTTCAGCCTGGCCTTGAGCTCACTTTGTAACCCAGGTTGGTCTTGAATTCACAATGACCCTCCTGCCTCAGCCTCCCAAGTGCTGAGATTACAGATGTACGCCACCACACCCGGTTTAGGAATGCTTATCAATATAAATTTGGATGCTTAACTACAAACATTTCTTTTAATTTTCTTCACTGTTATTATTTTTTTCCAATATCATTGGATTTGCTTTAACTTTTATAGACCATGTGACCCGGCAGAGATGTGATAAAAAGAAGAAATTGTACGTAAATTAAAAAAAAATTATTTCAATGCTTATGTAAAAAAAAAATCCAGATTGTTTTGGAATAATGGTGCCCTTGCTATGAAAGTCTATGCAAATTTATCAGAAACGGGGCTGTGTATGAATGAATGAGAGCTTTGTCATGATGCTGACTCACAGAACACATAGTAATCATGTACTCATGGGTAGCTAGTTTCCCTCATCTGTAATGTGAGATAAATTGTCTTATGTTTATTAAAACTATGATCAAGACAAGATCAAAATATGGTGTACATAATTACAACAATGTTGGTGATTGATAATTACACTGAGATTTTACTATTACTTCTCACTATTCCAAATATTGTATCTGAATTAACTCATTTGCTCCTCCAGAAAGCTGCAATAGAAGTACTATTTATAATCCAGTTTATAATGAGGAAACTGGAATACAGATAATCGAAGTATGGTATCCCGGGTTAACCTTGCTGAGTGAGCAGAAAATCTAGGGCTTGAACTCGTGATTCCTCAAACAAATAGTACCTTAAGACTATTAGTACAGAATTATTTTTCAAATGCTAAATTAAAAATTACTTCAGAACTCTAAAGGTGGTGTTGACTAAACAAACAGAACTTTGGCTGTTTGCACTAATCTAAAATTCTAGACTATGTTCCAGAGGGTATGTTTTCCTCTCCAAATTAATTTAATTACATCTGAAGCTGTTGAGATAACCATCAGTTGCTATTTTTTTATGGCAGCTGTTAGCCAGAGGACAAAAACTTTCATATTAAAGCAATTAAGTTTATCACCCTCAAGGGGGATGTTAAGATGTGTGTTAAGAGGCCCTCTCCCTTGCCTGCACCAGCTCTTACTCCAGCTGTTGCTCTATCTCTCTCCTTGCATTCACAGTAGAGCTGTTCAAACATTCAAAGCTCAAACTTTGTCTTCCTGGCTTTTTTTTTTTTTTTTTGCCAGCTCTTAACCACTTCCTTCTTCTCTAAACTCTCTGTGCCCCGCAGTTGTCCTTTGCCTCTATCTATCTTCTCCCTCTTAGATCCTCATTCTCATGTTAGGCTTTACATTTACCCTTGCTTTACCATGATCACTTGTTTGTCTGCCTCTTCATCACACTGTCAGCTTCCTTAACACAGGAATCTTGGCATTTTCACCGCACTGTGGTGTGGTAAAGAGCAGATACTCATGTCATGAGGTTTAATGTTATTTGAAGCAGCTGCTATTGAGAGTGTCTGCAGGTAATCCCATAATGACACCTCGGGGATGGTTAAAGAATCTTATTCCACGAAAATTATGGATATTACTACCAAGGGAAAAATTTTTATCCACACTTGAGAGGCTGCCTGTCTGAAGACCCAGGGGAAGAATGTTGTGGAGCATAAGTGATTTCAGTTATCTAAGAGCTGGAGACAGGGTTTTTCTGGAGCAGGACTGTGGGAAAGAAGCTAAGGAATATGCAGTTTCCTTCTCTCTCTGAGAACAAATGTATTCAAAATTTTTCTTGAATATCAGAACTATTTGGAAAGGAAAATCACTAGCTCTCCCCAAAACATACTACACTGAAGATGTTTGGTGGATAGGCATTTTATCTTTTCAGCTTTGAGGATTTGAGAATACTCTCAAAGTGTGTGAGATTCCACCACAGCACAACTTTGAGTTTTACACACTTCCTAGGAGGCTGGAGTGCAGGGTTATATAAGCTTACTTCCCCATAACATACAAGTCTCTAAAAGAACTTGGTAGTTTTGATTGACTTGCTGTTTTAGTGTGATGGGAAAACATGCATAATATTGATATTTTGTTGTTGCACAATATTGGTATTTTGAGGATGCAGTGCTTACAGATGTCCTAGTATATATTACACGAGATAACAGTGATAGGTGGTTAACTAAAGTCTTTAAAATGATAGCTAACATATATAATAATAATAATGTATTGTCAGAGAACCTTTGATGTATTTTCAAAAATAGCATGAAAACAATGGCCCAGTAAGAGTTAGTACCTAAGAGACCTTGGGTTAGGTACCTATCTTTTTATACCTTAGTTTCCTTACCTATAAAGTAATAGTTCTGTTATGGTTGATACAATGTGTCAACTTGAGAAGTTTAGAAGTTTAAATGAGAGACTCAGCAGGCAGCCAGTGTTCTTACTTTGTAAATAGCCTCATCCTGTACAAAGGAAAGCAAGGATGTTTGTGAAGCTACACCCACCCTGGTGGGGGGTTTCCTGTGTACAATATAAGAGAGAAAAAGAGGCTTGCTCTTGCCCTCTTTTACTCTGGCTGCTTTTGCTCGGCTCCTGCCTTGAAGTGTTGTTCCTGTGCCATGCCACCCTGCCTTGGAACCAGCTGATTGTGGACTGAAACCTCCAAGAACTGTAAGCTAAATAGACCTTTCCTTCCCTAATTTTGGGTGTCAGGTGTTTTGTCTCAGCAACAAATAAAAAGTAACCAAGACAGAATTTAGTACCAGTGGAGTGGGGTTGTTGCTGTGACTATACCTGACCACGTGGTTCAAGAGCCTTTGGAAATGGTTTGTGAAAAGAGTTTGGAAAGGTTCAGAGATGTTGCCTGAAAGAGTAGCTCTGGGACAGCTTAGGCTGTTCTGTATGGGAGATTCTGTTCAGAGCTCAGGAGGCCAGAAGGTTGATAAAGAGCCTACCAGTAAAGACCAGGCTTGGGAGGTTTCTGCTAGGAAAAAGGACTGCATTAGTTGTTGGACTCCACATGATGTGTGTTATGGCTTGGCAGAAAGTTTGTCTGCATTCTGCCAGTGCCCAGAGACTTTGCCTGAGACTAAGATTAAGGACAGTGGACTAATTAATCTGGCAGAAGAAATTTCGAAGCAACCTAATGTTGAAATGGTGGCATGGCTATTGTTGGGGGCTTTTAGGCAGATTTATGTTGGAAATCAAAAGCAAAGAGCCCAGCAGGATAATTTAAAACATGAGTTTGGTCAGAAAGGAAGCTCCAATAAAGCTGTGGACTGTAAAGAAAGGGCTAAGATCTCCATTGCTGAGAAGGAACAGAATAAAAAAGATGGCCTGCAGGCATCACGGGAAGAGGCAGCTGGTCCCAATACTTTGCAGCCTCAAAACTGCAAAAGTGAAAGACTTTGCTTGGAGGAGAAAGCCTTAGAGGATCATGTTCCAGAATGGTGGTGGCAGCTGCACCAGGTTCCAGAATGGAGACAACATAGAGAATCTGTTCCTCAGAATCAGGTGCAGAGTGCCCAGCAATCCAGGCACTTGGTCCCTATAGCCAAAAGAGAGGAGAGCCTGGCTACTGCTCCAAATGGCAGCAGACCTTGGCATCATCCACATCGTGCAAGGGTTCTGAGATTAAAAACGCTTCCACCTCGATTTCAAAAGGCCTGGGAGGCAGGCAGTGTGCCCCTGGGAGGGCAAAATGTGAAGCTGTGAGTGTAAAGCCAAAGTACAGTGGAGAACTCACAAGTTTGGAAAAGCCAGGAATGTGGATCATCTAAGGAAACCTGCAATGAGGGAGCAAAGTCAGCCCAAGAGAGAAGCTATGGGATTGGTAACCACCAAAAGTGCCATGGGGATGGAACCACACAAGTCCTTTGGAGCTCACAATTTGCCACAGATTGTCTCAAATGGTCCACATGGAACTCCAGGACTTAATGTCTGCCCTGCTGGATTTTGGTGGTGTTTTGGTACCAATCCTTTGTATTCCAGTTTGTAACTTTTGGAATAGTAATGTTTATCTTGTGCCTTTACATGTTGAATGTGTTTAAAGGAAATGTTTAACCTCGTTTTCATTTGTACTGGGGGTTCTAGTTACAGTTTGCCATAGATCTCAGAGGAGATTTGGGACTTGGACTTTTCAGTAGTGCTGAAACTGTTAGGACTTTGGCAACTCTTGCAGATGGACTGAAATGTCTTTTGCATAAAGGGATGTGCATGAGTCTTCGGGGGTCCAAGGACAAAATGTTGTTTCTAATGTAATGCAGTGTTGATAGACTTAATGCTGGTTCTTAAGGGTTGTTAAGATGTGTTATAATGTTCAAGTTACAAAATGTTAAGAATAAGCATGGCTTTGTATCTGGAGGCTGATATAAGAAATGTGTCTGATTGCCAAGTTAACAAGGGGTGGGTTGTTATGGTTGATACATTGTGTCAACTTGAGAAGTTTAGAAGTTTAACTGAGATACTCAGCAGAGAGCCAGTGTTCTTACTTTGTAAATAGCCTCATCCTGTACAAAGGAAAGCAAGGATGTTTGTGAAGCTACACCCACCCTGGGGTGGGGGGGTTCCTGTGTACAATATAAGGGAGGAAAAGAGGCTTGCTCTTGCCCACTTTTATTCTGGCTGCTTTTGCTCTGCTGCTGCCTTGAAGTGTTGTTCCTATGCCATGCCACCCTGCCTTGGAGCCAGCTGATTATGGACTGAAACCTCCAAAAGCTGTAAGCTAAATAGACCTTTCCTTCTCTAATTTTGGGTGTCAGGTGTTTTGTCTCAGCAACAAGTAAAAAGTAACCAAGACAAGTTCCAACTCACAACATTGTAGTAAGGAGTAAGTCTTGTTGTTTGATGTATGTGTTAGTTTTCTCCAGAGAGACAGACTGTTAGGATATATAGTCAAATACTGGGCAACATATTGATCAGTGATACAGGACACATATGCCAATGTCTCTGTAACATTGTATCACCTAGTGATGAGGTCATTTTAGTTTGTGGAAGGGCACTCTATGATGTTTGCAAAAGAAGAAAACCAGTTTAGGATATATTTTTCAGGATGTATCCTCTTGCTAAACATCGTTTGACTAGATAGAGATATATGGTACAGGAAAGGATTTATTAGGGGAACTGGCTCACTTGATTATGGAGGCTGAGAAGTTCCAGGATAGGTTATTTGCAAGCTGGAGAACCAGAAAAGCCTGTAGTGTATTCAGTTCAAATCTGAAGGCCTAGGAACTAAAAAAGCCCAGAGTGTAACTCAGACTGAGGCCAAAAACTGGACATCCAGGGATGGGATCAGGTGGCAGCAACTCTTGTACAAGTTTTAGATTCTTAGATGAAAGAACTTGGAGAGCTGATATCCAACAACAGCTGAAGAAAGATCTCCTGACTGCAGAAAAGAGAACAATTATTTGTCTTTTTTTTTCTACATTTTTGTTCTTTCTGGGCCAGAGTTGACTGCATGGTGCCTACCCACACTGAGAATGGACTCAATGTGAGTGGACTCATTGAGGGCAGACTCTACCAACTCACGCATCAATCTCCAGAACACCCTTACAGAGACACCTGCGAGGTGATAGCCCAATCATTCTAGGCAATGCCAAACCACCTGGCTTCCCTTTTCAGAGAAGACATGGGCTCAGTATTGACTTAAGCATTAAAAATAATTAGTAAAATGGTTGAGAATAAATAATACCTTATCAGGTCCCTAGGAATCTCTTAATTCAATTGAGTCGACACCCCAAATCACCCTTCACTCCTTGTATGTGTGTGTGTATACCTAGATAGATAGATATACCTACTGGATAGATACATCTAGTAAAGTGCCTGACACACTGTTATAGCTGAAATTCAACAAATTGTTCACTAAACTATATCATTTACAACATGGCATACCCATTTTGGTGCTAAAATGTTGCTGATAATCAATGGAAATTGACACATTCATGTTTAGTTTCATGTGTTAGCTATCACATCATCCCGAATAGTTTGAGTGGAGTGAAGGTTGTGGTTTCTCTTAAAGTCATAACTTGTTTATTAAATAAATATATTGTGGTTATTTATTAAATAAGTATGTGTGGGTTTTCTTATGGATTAAGAAACTTCAGTGACAAATAATGTAGTAAGTTTCTTGAATTGGGTTGCTTACTTTATTTATTTGCCGTACTAGGGATTGAACCCAGGGCCTTCCCACTGAGCTACATCCCCAGCTCTTTTCATCTGGAGACAAGACCTCCCTAAATTGCTGAATCTCCCAGGCTAGGTTCAAATTATTATTTTTTTAAATTTTATTTTAAAGATAGTAAGATCCAACAAAACATAACAGAACAAAGCCAATCAAAACAAAGCAGTAGAACTGGTACAGAACTTCAAAGCAAGACAGCAGGAAAACAATAGCTACTATAATATATCTTGTTATCTTCACAATAGTTGACTATTCCATTAGGTATAGTAAAATCAAACCAGAAACAAAACAGAATAAAACCAATAAAAACAGAATATGAAGTAAAGCAAAATAATAATAATAATAACAGTCAGAATAAAACAAAACAATGAGAACAACACTGGGCCTCAAAGACAAGACAGAAGGTAATCCCCCATATTTGCTACATTGCCTACTGTCATCTTCCCAAGAGATGCTCAGACTGTGGGTACCAGGCCTGCAAAATCAACCAAACAATACAAGCATTTAGTTGCGTTATGTACCTTAGTTGCCATCGACTCAGTCAGTCCTCTGAACCAGCAGGTTGCTTACAGAGGCGGGTGTCATGGGGGGAGTGGCACTTGATTCTCAGTCCGTGCACAAGTAAGTGTATGGGAGGCACAGATCTTTCTCTTCCTGGAGTCCATGCCAGTCACACTCCACTCACAGGCAGGCTGGTTGTCTTCTGATTGGAACCCCGCCATGACATGGGTCACAACATGGTGGGTTCTCAGGAGTCATGGTTCATTCTCTTCCTGGAGTCCATGCCAGTTGCACACCACTCACCAGGAAGGCAAGCTAGTTGTCTTCTGGTTGGAGCCTCCCTGACCCAGTCTAGGCTAAAGTTCTTGATCCACCTGTCTCAACCTACTAGAGTGTTGGGATTAAAAATTAGAGTTCCATGAAAGACATTAGTAAAATAGAAGTAATGATAATTTTTTTTAATACTGTTTCAGGAGGAATTTTTGACTGCCTAGAAACTTGTGCCCAGCTTCTTCAATTAATTTTAAATGCTTTTTTGAAAGGAGATGTAAGGTTTACCTTGTATTAAATATTTTATTATGCATTTCCACATACCTATCTCCTTTAATTTCTCAAATGAGTAGGTGAGTAGTTATAATTGGTCTGGATTTACAGTTGATGGAACCATATCCCAGTAATTCGGCATTTTTGACAAATGTCATATTCTTATTCCTTTGTACTCCGCTTGTAGTCATCCATCTCTGGGTTCAAAACTCAGAAACTTAAGTGCATTTAGACATATATCACTGGATTTTACTTAAGTCTCTTAGGAGAAACAAAACTTAAAATACTGTACATTCTTTGTAATCCAATATCCACAGACAGGCTGCTTGCTTGCTTGCTTTCTTTCCTTCCTTCCTTCGTTCCTTCGTTCCTTCCTTCCTTTCTTCCTTCCTTCCTTCCTTCCTTCCTTCTTTCTTTTGAGACAGGGTCTTGCTATGTTCAGGCTGGCCTTGAACTCACTATGTAACCCAGATTTCCTTGAATTTATGGTGGTCCTCTTGCCTCAGCCTTCCAAGTGCTGGGATTACAGGTGTGCTCCCACACCTGACCAGACAGATTTCTGACTTCACTATGAATACATTTTCATTTCAGTGAAAATTAATGTATAAGGATATATGATTATGAATCACAATACAGAGTATTTGAAAATTCCTTCTGAAATAGTATTTTAAAAAACTTTTATTTTACTATTGCCTTTTATTGTACTCTAATTTTTAAATCTTACAAAATATATACAGCATATATTCTCTGTTAAACTCACTGACAAGTAAACAAAAGCTTTCAGAGATTTTGAAAAACTCTATGAGAATTTCTGAAGTCATACACAGTCTTTGATATATGCCAGGAGAGACTTTAAGTCTTGATTTAGCAAGAAAAACATTCAAAAGGCTGAAGTGCTAAGAGAGCACAAAGGCCACAGGTTACTCCCAGGCATGCGATCTCTGAGTAGTGGCCTTTTCTCAGAAACTGTTTTTCTTCCCACTTGGAATAAGGTCAGAAAGATGTGTCTTCTCTTTCTGCGTGTTAGAGAGGTCAGTGAACAGAGAACTGACTGGGAATATGGGAGACGGAGAAACTGTGAGCAATGTCATGATCAAAGTGAGGCCATAACTGGCCACACAGTGGGTCCGGTCGAGGCCTCGTCACTGAACCTTGTGAACCAAGATTCCTAGGCTGCAGTAACAAAGGACCACGAAGTCGGTGGCTTAAAACAATAGAACTTCATTGTCCCCCAGTTCTGGAGGCCAGAAGTCCAAAATCAAGACTTGGGGAGTTCCCATTCTCTCTGGAGACTCAAAATCTAGGGAAGATTCTTCCTTCCTCTTCCTACCAACTGATGGCGCCTGGCAGTTCTTCACGTTTCTTGACTTGTACATGCATTACTTTAATCCCTGTATCTATCTTCACGTGACTTTCTTCTCTGTGTCTCTGTGACCAAATTTTTCTTGTCTGCTAAGAACCCCAGTCATTTGGTGAGCCTCCCCCAATGCAGTGTGATTTCCTTTAACATTATTATGTCTGCAAAGATCCTATTTTCAAGTAAGTTCACATTCACTGGTACTGACGACCGAGACTTTGGCATATCTTTAGGGAACATAGTGCAGACTGCAACACTGATAGAGCAGAATGAGGATGCAGACAGTTCCATTTACTATGCTGCTAGGTGACCATAGGAGAGCCCTGGATACTGAAAGTATGGTCACCAAACCAGCAACATCAGGTGTTCCTCAGGCCCGAATTAAATATGCAGGCTTCGTTGGGTATGGCAGTGAATGTCTGCAATCCCAGCACCCTAGGAGGCTGAGGCAGTGAGATCAAAAGGTTGAGCCTAGCCTAGGCAATTTATTAACCTAGGAAGACCCTGTCTCAAAACAGAATAAATAAATAAAAAGAGCTGGGTTTGTGCCTTAGTTCAAAGGCCCTGCGTTCAAATCCCATATGACCAAAAACAAAGTATTTCAGGCTTTTGGACTTCACTCCAGATGTACTGAATCAAAACCTATATATAAATAGGGACTCTAAATGACTTGGTACACATCAAAGTGAGAAGAACACCTTTTTAGAACAGTAGTTCTCAAGGTTTGGGCCTCCACTAAATTGGCTTCACCTATGAATTTGTTAGACATGCAGGCATGAATTCCATCTAATCTTCTGACCCAGAACCTCTAGGGATGGGACCCAGAAAACTGATTTAACAAACTCCCCAAGTGGTTCTTGTGCACTTAATTTATGAGAGCCACTAACTTAGAGAAAGGACTTCAGAACTATCATCACAGTCATTAGAGGGAACAAACTGACTTTCCCTATCATGATTCCTTTTCTTGGTGAACTGAGCCAGGAGGTAAGAAAGACTCCATATCTTGTTTTTTTGGTCTTAATTGCCTGTTTGCACTCTTGTGAACATGGATCAGATAATTAGAGGCCATTAGGGCATCTGCTGCTTTAGAGACTTCCTTAAAAGGATAATTTGGTCATGGAGTAGTGCACTGTAAGCTCTGCCAGGCTCAAGATAGCTCCTGTGCTTCTGCTAGTTTTATGTTTTATGTTTGTATAACAAATGGATAAAATGTCTTCCACATAATCTTTTCCTATACCCTGAATGTTTTGCCCTGGTTGCTCCTGAGTTCTGCAGTCTTCCTGTAATTCTTTGTCTCCCTTTTGAATCACATTCTTCCTGGTGGTCAAAATCTTCTGATTCCACCAGTCCTGCCTGCCAAATGGCTCTCCTATCTTCCTAAATGTCAGATAAACTGATGCTTTTAGACCAAGGCTATGGCTTTCATTTTTGAGATCCCATGAGGGCAGTTTACAAGCTGCATATCAGATGGAAAAAACTGCACTTGAACAATACACAGGCTGCCCTGAGTTCTAATAGATAACAAAGTTGAGGTTAACTCCTCTCTAGAGATAGCAGGGGAGGGAACAGCCTTCCTGGCAATGTTTGAGGAGTTAATAAGAGGCAATTGAAGCATCTCTTGACTGATTGATAGATTTACTTTTAGATTCAAATTCAAATTTTTTGGTCTAATTGACATGCTTAAGCCATTTCTTATGCATTGAGATAGTTCTTAAACTACAATTACAGGGTTAACTTGTTCTGTTGCTCTCTGCTGGAGTTAATATAAGGATGCTACTCAAGGCCACTTGAAAGTCTTTTGGCTACAGTTCTAATTAGAATATAACATCTATAGACTCACTCTGAGACCAAAGGAAAAAAATAGAGTATAAGGACATTTTGAAATCCAAGTGACTGCTAGGCTTGTTACAGAAAGAAACCATTAAGTAGGACAAAAAACAAAATATAAAGGAAGTTATATGTATGAAGATATATTTTTGGTATGAGATAATTTTGTATAATAAGATTTGGTCCTACGAGGATAGAAAAAAAGGACAGTGGCAATACTAGGAAGTCCAAGTATGTCAAAACGTTTCTAGAGGATGAGGTTTATAAAAGGATATATGTATATTTGATTAAGTTTTTGTTCTTTTTGCTTTGATTAGGTTCCTTCTAGACCTCCTTGTTGCTCAAAGGTGGCTATAGGGCTATGATATGGACTCTGAAATAATCAATCATTTTTCCTTAGGTTTCAACTCTCTTCTCTAATCTGACGGTCAGCAGCGGTCTTTCATAACTACTCAGAACACGGACAGGATCAATGTTAGAACTAAGCGACACCAATAATCACACCTGGGTTTATTTCTCCCAACATTCAGACCTGTACTCAATGAGACAGGACATTACTTAGTCTTTAGTTTTTTTCTTTTTACTCCCATTATCAAAATCATTATAGGTCAAGCTCCCCACAATCACAGCACTCAAGATGGCCTCCACCTCTGTACATAGACAACTGACTTCTTGAACCAGACCTTCCCCCGCAGGCCCATGGTTACCTTGGGACCCAATATCTCTTTCACTGACAGAGATTTACAATCCACCTTTAAGTTTGCCTGGCTACAGGGCAAGATCATTGCCATCTCCCTCATAAAAACCAGCCAGTATTTCCTCTATGGTAGGCTCTGATGTTACACTCTGCCTTTCTTATAGAGGGGGAGATATACTGGTGTCAGTGCCCTCCATGACATCCGATTCTTTAACCATCCTACCTCCCCAATGTCTAGATCCATTTGTAACCTGAGCTCCTTTCTAAAATAGTCTCTCACCCAGTCTAGGTTCAAGAGCTCCCTCTTTAAATCCCTATAGGATTGCCCTGAATTGCCCTAAAGACCTTTCATACTAGTATTGATGCTCTTGCTACTCTCTACATTTTTGAACCCTGTTTACTCAATCTCTTTATTCACTTTGTTTCCTCTTGCCCAGAGTCTATTAAATTTCAGCTGCTCATATAAATGAAACCGCCATGGAGATTCCACCTAACTTCTATCGTGAGCCATCAGACAACCCCTCAAGAAAATGTCCCTGACTATTGGCCCCTTTTTGCTGCCCCTGTACAGCTCAAAGCAGCTACAGTGGTCTCAACTCTCTTCCCTAACAATAATTAAGGTCAGTTCTTCTGAGGCAGGGAATGAGATGTAATTCATGAGACAGCAGTTAGGCCTCTACAGGCAGTTAGGACAGTGGTGCCAAAATGGAGATAAGAAGTCCCAAATGGAGTCTGCTGAGTCACTGCCTTCCAGGAATCTTACAAAAACATCTGCCAGGTGTCCTTCAGCAGTCTGGGACCTCACCAGAGTGTGCTCGGGCAGGTCATTGGCTCAAGGGCATGTGAGCCCTTCATGAGCACCATATTCATAGATTAGAGCCTAAAAGTATGTTGGCTCCTACAGGGTAGAGATTATATTGTTACACAATGACCTGAGCTCCCTTTTAAACCCCTCTAAATCTCCTAGAATCTCATTGGGTGTCCCACTCAGGACACCCACCTGGCTAGGAGGACCTCTACTTCCTTGCCTCCATATCTTTTACTTTCCTTCTTTTATATCTTTTATGAACATTTGCTTGCACCCTGCCTCCTTCACCTGTGATTTCATTCTTCATCGCTGTGGGACATGACCTCAAAATTTTGGTCACACTATTAGGGGAAGACCAGCAATATGTAAATAAATAACTACAATTCATCTTTTGTCAGATAGTGATAAATAGGAAAGCAGGAGAGACAGTATTAGGTGTAAAGTGTTGTAATGATATGGCTGAAAGATCCACTCTAGACCAACTAAATTTATAATCATAGGTTTTATGGATGTTGTGTTTTATGTGAAGAGTGGAACAACATAGCTTGAGGAAGTTGTCTTCTCCCATGTCCTCCCTCTCCCATAAGAACCTTGGGAATATAGAATTGGACTCTTCAATATGACAGCCACTAGCCACATGAACTATTAAATTTTAAATTAAGTGAAATTTTGAAATTAATTCCTCAGTCACACTAAGCAGATTTCAAGTTTTAATACTGTCCACTAGATTAGACAAAAGAAAGAATGTTTTGATTTTTGCAAAAATCTTATTGGATAGAAATGCTCTTGAATAAGGTGGGCAGTATCTTTTATGGGTGAAATCAGTCAATATGAATCAATATGTGAGCGCTGATGTCTTAGGTACAAATACTAATCATAGAAGGAAGTATGCAGGACTAAGATTTAGTGAAACACAATAATACGGAAGACAAATAGCACCATTTCAGAAATAGTGCAATATTTTCTAAAAAAGAATATTGTAGAAGGGAAAAGGAAAGTGATATAAATCTGTATAAATGTATATGTAAGATAACTAAAATGAACATACTGCTGAATATATTAGTTATTGAGAAACAATGGTTAATATTCGTACGATTAGACCAATTTTACATGTCTGTATCTGTTAATGTAAACAACCATTTTGAAGGCAATGACACGCAATATTGCAACCATTGTCAAGTTTCTATCATCCTGTTTTGTAAACCTATAATGTTACTGTTGTGCATTTGCTCTAGTCATTTGTTTGTCTCTTTTGCTTTTTGTCTTTCTTATATGTGTCTTTTTCTCTTAAATAAAAAAAGAATATTGTACATTCTTTAAATATGACACTAGTACATTAAATTCAAATCTCACCCATAAACTTATATGTGCAATTGTAAATAACTGGTTTTGTGTGTAAAGAATTTCTGTTAACTAAGCTATCATTTTGTTCCTAATTCAATCCCGTATCATCAGTGAAGAGAATCTTTTTACTCTGCCTTTAAAAGTTAGTTATACTCAATTCTACCTGGAAATTTGAAAAGAACCTACAAATATGGAAAATTGTCTAACTGAGGATGTGATATGGAGAATGCAAATAAGACAATACTGAATAAACACACACTGAGGATTTATGAGAGATTTAACCATGAGTGGTGACTGAAAGTTTAAGAAGAGTGACCATTTTCTGGAGATTCCCTTACTCTACTGTTCACATGGAAGAAATGGTAGGAGTACATCTTGGGCATTTCTGTCACCTTTTTTCCTGCTACAGTCTGAATGTTTGTGTCTCTCTAGAACTGATGTGTTGAAGTCTTAACTCCCCCAAGGTTATGGTGTTAGGAAGTGGGTCCCTTTGGGAGGTGATTTGGTGTTAAGGTTGGAGCGTTCATGAATGAGATTAGTAGCCCACTCTTCCTCTTAATTTTATTGGAAATTGATTATGTGTAGGACACTGTGCTAAATATTAGGGATGTTGAAACAAAAAGAAAAAAGGACAAATGCTGCTTTCATATTCAGAACTTTATACATACATTTATATTTCCATAGCTATCAACAATCTTTCCAAGAGATGCTTAAGACCCAAAATCATGTCTCGAAGTATGTACTCCCTGCACAGGGAAACTAGGCTGCATCTGAGCAGTTCCCGTCTTGTATTGCAGATGAAGGAAAGAGGCTCAAGCAAGGAAGAGGCGGCTGCCATTAACATATCCTCTAGGGAGACCCATTGCGTTTGACACAAGCCTCACAAACTCCAAGAGAAAGGTAGACAATGAGGAAGCAGCAAAATGTAGATATGAGAATACAGGCCCTAGAGCCAGATTGCTTGGGTTTGAATCCTCTCTGAATAGAGACATGACCTACTTATTCAATAGTTGCATGACCTCGGCAAGTTACTTAACCTCTTTGTGCCAATTTCCTGCTCTAAAATGAAGAACATGCGCTGGGGATTTAGCTACCTGGCAAGCATGAGGTTGTGAGTTCAATCCCTGGTACCAAAAATAAAATAAAATAAAATTTTAAAAAATCACATATTAGCACATATAATTTTTATAAAGATTATGACCAAAGCCTGATATGGGGGAAATGTTAGATTAATGTTTATTACCATCACCTTTCCCACCACCATCATCAGCATCATTAGCATCAGCAGCACCATCATCATTTTCTTAGGGAGAAGAAAGCCTTGATGCCTCTGCCACTGACACATTTATTTACAGAATTTTGTCCTATATATGGGAAGGAATGTTGTAGAGACGTATGAGTGAATGAATATGAAACTTGTCAAGATACTGCTTTAAAATCCTCATTTGAGTTGCTGTGCTTTGTAATTTATTTTAGTGGTACTGATTATGGTGTAAGTGTACCATGAACATCAACACTGACGAATGAGCGACATTATTAGGAGTATGGAATGAGGATGGAGGTGGGTAATGTTTATTGAGAGCAATGACGCACTGGCACTGTGCTAGAAACTACACCACTATAAATAAAGGCAGGACAGAGTTATCTAAAGGAGAAAGCTAGTTATGATGGGAACAACTAAGATGAGTAGAATTGAAAACCCACTCTTACTATGTGAAGCATAATAATTCTACACATTTGTATGGTGAGGTTCTATACATTATGTCATTGCAGGCTTAATGAGGAGCAATTATATTTCACAGGTGAGGCAAATGCACCTCAGAAATGCTATCACATGCTGGCAGAGGCAATGTCATTGAGAGAGCTACAAGGTTAGAGCACCATGTTCTAACTTGGAGAAAAGAAAGCTTTATCCCAAGTCAACTGGAATTAAACTTCTAGAGTGGCCGGACGTGGTGGCGCACGCCTTTAATCCCAGCACTCAGGAGGCTGAGGTAGGAGGAGCATTGTGAGTTCGAGGACGGCTTGGGCTACAACGTAAGCGCAAGGCTGGCCTGAGCTACATAGTGCGACCCTGCCTCAAAAAACCAGGGCTGGGAGTTTGACTCAGTGGCTTAAGTGCCTGCTCTGGCAGGTGCGAGGTTGTGAGTTTGATCCCCAGTGCTGCAAAAAAAAACAAAAAACAAACAACAAAAAAAAACCGACTTCTAGAGTGACAAGAATTCTGAGGCTTCTGAGGATCTAGATGCTGAAGATCTGGACTAGATGGAATGTGTGCTGTAATCAGCTAGCGGTGTCTGGCCTGCGGTGGAAATGAACGGCCATTCCCATGTAAACAGTGAGATGTTCCTTGTTTGTGTGAGCACAGATGAAGCAGTATTCAAGTCTGGAGTGGATAAAGAGAGATTAAAAGCAAAGATAGAAGCCGGGCGTGGTGGCGCACGCCTTTAATCCCAGCACTCTGGAGGCTGAGGTAGGCGGAGCGTTGTGAGTTCGAGGCCGGCTTGGGCTATGACGTGAGTGCAAGGCCGGCCTGAGCTACACAGTGCGACCCTGCCTCAAAAAACCAGGGCTGGGAGTTTGGCTCAGCGGCTTACGGGCCTGTCAGGCAGGCACGAGGTTGTGAGCTCGATCCCCGGTGCCACAAAAAAAAAAAAAAAAAAAAAAAAACAACAAAGATAGAAAAGGTGACCACAAGTTGTGAAGGAAACTAGAACAGTACATAGCCTTTTCTATGGGTTATTTTAAAATCCTCCTTTGAGATGCTTTGCTTTGTAATATATTTTAATGCTGTTTTTACAACTGGCTTTGTTGAACAAAAGCATTACTATTTTGGCATGGACAGACAATAATTTCTAAGACAGAAAATTCAGGAAAAGAGATATCTAGTCAAATTTGTAACTGTGTTCTTAGGGAAGTCCTACAAACTACTAAGGTTCATCTTTATGAAGAGGAACCCAGGTCACTAAAATGAGCATGTCTTTCACAGTGTTTGTGAAAGGTCACCAATGTGAACAGAAAACTATTATCTCAGATACGAAGGGTGTCACAATCCTAAGCAAGTCAGCACCTGCTTCACCATGAGTGAGGAAGCCAGGACGCTATTGCTTTGTGTTTTGACTGCCTTCACATTAACATGGTATGTGTGCCTGCCCGTGTTTAGCTAGCAGTGGAAAACCACTTCCTGTCTCTGTGGCCCTGAAAATGACAACCACATGTTCTTCCAGTTTTTTTCTCTCAGTTTTATTTTCCACGTCTTAACTCATGATTGCCCTCTGGGTTTCTGTAGTGGTAAGAGAATGTTTTCAATTAAAACAAGAGTTCCTGCCAAAATGAAAGGACATGAAAACAAGATTTTTCATCACATATTTGGTAAATCCCCTATTCTCCATTTAAATTCAGAATCTGGAGGTTAAATTACAAGAGCACTTTCAAGTGCTGCTTTAAAAAAATCTGTGTTTATCTAAAATCACAGGCAATCTTTGTGTAAGTCTGGGTATTAAAACTGCTTAAATGCAGTTTATTGAGGAAGACTTTTAAATGGAAATAAGAGTATACTGAAATAAATACTTTAATTTAAATCTCTGCTTAGCTACTATTATGAAATATAGAGCTGGTTTCATTAGACTGTTCTAAATTGTGACTTCTGTCAAACATTTTAAAACAAATTGTTTTTACTAATGATAAGAAAAGTTGACTCTCAAGGCTTTGTGTATTAAGAAGCCCTTTGATGTACCTATTATGTCTCACAAACATACACAAAACGAACGAAATTCTTTGATAGTACTCAGGAAACTCTGGGTATGAATCAGCTCTCTTTTTTTTTTTCCCCAGTCCTTTCAGTAAATCCTTACTTATCAACATGTAAGCCTCTTTGCACTTAAGAAAACTTCAGTCTTCCTCTTCTCAATTTTATATAGTCTCTGATAACCAGGGCTTCATCTTTGAGGAGAATTGAGTAACCGCTGTAACCAATGATAACAAAATCTAACACTCGCCAAGTATTTCTTAAGAAATACCACAATTATGCCAAAGGGTTTAGATGTAATAACTAATTTTTGAAATCTTAACAGGTAGATCATTTTATTAGCCCATTTTTGAGGTGACAAAGATGAACTTCAGAAACGTCAATAAATTTGTCTAAGGTCACACAGTATTAGTGTTAGAGTGGACAATTCAAATATACATAGGTTTTAAATCCAGACCTTCTGCTTTAGACCTATAAAACCCAGAAAGCAAAGTCCTTTACATTGAATTATAATCTCAAAGGGAGAAGGAAACAAGTAAGATATTAAATCTTTGAGAGAAGAAAAATTCATGTATGCTCAAACCTCTGGAGTCCCTTGTCGGCCCTACGAAGAGCAATTCACCCAAATAAGCTTGTACTAAGAAGGGAAAAGTACTGAAACCTGCTAAATCCCAATCCAGGGCATTTTGTAAAGGTTTACGAGTGGGTCAGTATGTTTTAAGATTGCATTGAGAAATAAAATACTAACATTATGTGAGTCTCGGAAAGTAAACCGGGCCTTTTAACTATGACAAGCAGGACTTTATTTCCATGTTCTTAGTTACTTCGCTGAAGGCACACAGAAGAATAAATGGAGTATCTGGGTACAACTAGGGCAAAAGACTCATTAGGATCACAATAAGATTGCAGGCAATGTATTTTAGTCTTTCAAACTGAGATAGTTTTATTATTACTAAGTTATTATAAAAGTCATTTTTTTTAATACTGAATGTTTTAAACATTCAGAAAAGCTACAAAGAAGAAATGAATTTTCATGAATCTCATAGATAATCCTTTTACTATTTTAGTGTGTTAATTCTAGGCTTTCTTTTATACATGTCTGTATATGTTGTCTCACCAAAATAGAATTGTAGTATGCATGCTATTTTTAAATGTGTCATTGCCACTTAGTATGCAAGGTGTCTAAGTCAATACATAAAGTTCTAGCATAACCATTTTAATTAGTATGTAGTATTCCATTTTGCAACAGTAGTAAAATACTTGTAATCCATCTTCTATGGTTAGAAATTTATATTTTACTCCTAAATTTTGGAATTCTAGCCATCTGAACTAATAGACATCTCTGTTTATCACATTTTCAAACTTTGTCTAATTATTTCCTTAGTATAAAATTCTAGAAACGGAATTGCTAAATAAAAAGGAATACTGGGTTTTGAAATTTTGGACAGTTGTTTTCTTTTCCCTTTCACTGCCACATCGGTTAGTATTATAACTAGAAAGTTATATCCCAAATAATATAACTTGAGATTCCAAACAATATATCTAGATAATATAACTAGAATAATATCTCTAGAAAGTTATTTTGTGTTCAGAGCTTGTTTCTTATAATAATATTGGACAATCGTAATTTTTAAAGCATGGAGTCAGGGATACATGTTTGTTTTTCAGGGCTAATGGATAATGTTTGACATTCGCAGCACACATAATTTCCTATGCTTTTCTAAAAAATACTTCCACTATCATGGCTTTTCCCATGATACCCCACCTTGCTTTCTCCGGGGTGTTCTTTTATCTTGCATTTTCCTCTTTTACTTGGCCCAGGCCCACTCTGCAGAGCCAGTTTCTCCCTCATTCCTCACTTTTACTTTTTCAAATAAACTTTGACACTGCTTAAAAACAAATAAATGAAAAGTATTTCCAAGACAAATTCATGGTAGGTATTCTTTTTCTCATTTTAGAGACAAGAAACGTGAGAAGAAAAAACATTAAATGAGCTGACTTTTCTAACCCAGGAGAAATAGACATTTTGAGATTCTCTTCTTTGTTGTTGGAAAAATTATGAAATACATGAAATTTGTTCTTGAACCCTCTTCTCTTGTCTACCGTCTCTCTACTTTGGTTGTGATTCCTCATGCTACCCTTCATATGCCTTCCTGATCACCTCCTAAGGCCTACCAAAACCTGTCCTCAGGTACTAAAGCCAAATGTACACACATTGGTTTATATATTTGAAATATTTTCTTGTTGTTCACATTCAAACTGAGACAAAAGAATGAAATTTTAACAGCTGAATTTCAGACATGAGTCAGATAGTTGGAAAGGTGCTTCTAAGATACCAAGATCTTGGCAATTCACAAAATGTAGGTAGTCAAATATTTTGCCCTTTCCAGCATAGACTGGTTATACTAAAAAGCCCTAGCTAGTTCCCACCAAATTGAAAAGCATCAAATATTCTAACTTTTGTCATTCCTTCATGACTTTTTTGTTGAGTGTGTAAATATTTAGCTTCATTTTTATTTAAAAACAATTTTATGAATTAATTTTTTATTCACATATATGTGTTGAAATATACTATATGTTAGACTGTGAGCTAGTTGTTGGGCATTTTAACAACTAATTTAGCTTGTCTCATCTACTTAAAATAGAAAACTTGCTCATGATTTTCTCTTTCTGCACTATAATTATAATAGTATCACATGTACCTTGTTTTCAAAGAAATGAAAACAATACAAAACATTTTAAATGAGAAGTTACCTTCTCCCATTTCACAATGCTCACTTCCAAACTATAGAAGCAAACTGTTTTTTATTTGCTTGCTTTTTTGAACTACTTATTCTCAGCCTTATAATTCTAAATAAGGTGCTAAACTGTGTATTGGTGGCTTTATAAATTTAGTGTATAACTTTTTACTTTATGTTTAAAATATAATAAACACAGTTTATATACTGCCCACCTTGTCTCTTTTCTCCTCGATTTTATTGGATATTAATGCAGTTTTTTCAAACTTTTGCCCAGTTTTTTTCTAGTCTTTTTTCCTCCTTATTAACAGAGACAATGTATCCAGTCAAAAACACTCATTTATCCAGACTCCATTTGGACAATGAAGAATTCTGAAAGAGCTCCTGCTTCCCTGATTTAGGTAAACAACCTCTCTGCCATATACGCATTTCTTGCTGCAATGGATAGGCAACGTTTCAGGTCCAACAGTCTTGTTAAGGCCATGAGTTGAAAAGTGATACAGTGACACAATAAAAATGATAGAGAAAAAAGTGTGTATCCTATTCCCTGGAAGCATTGTTGAAAATCTGCCCTGCCCTGACTGAATCTTATATAGTTTATATCTCTTACTGTCTAATATACTGTTAATAAGGTGATTTGTTACAGGTAGCTAAATGTTTTCCTAAAAGAAATAGTTAAATTATGTTTCACTCTTCATAGTTAACTTTGCAAGAATATTAGTATTGTGGAAATAAATATGAGTATAAATGATACACTTAAATCTCCGTGTCTTGTTTCATCTTTGTTAAATACTATGGCTCAGTTCTACTTGAAAATTTGTTTACTATCATGAGATACTGGGAAGAGGAATAGATAAAAAGAGAAGTGATCTGCCATCTTGGTCCAATAATTTTACTTGTCTTTTTAATATTTCACTGGCTTAAGCTTCATGTGACTTAGAATGTTCTCCTCTTTCCCCTGGAGTTCTGCCTTTCTACCATAGAGATCAGACGCTCCAAAAAGACAGTTTTTTTCCCAATGCATACAGATGTAGACAGTAGGAAGATCTGGCTCATCTCTCCTGGGCCCATGATAGCTCTTTCTCTATTGACTACAGCATAGCTGAGTCTACTGTTCCACTACTCCTGGAGAAATCTATCCGGCACCTATGCCAGTAGCTACTGAGGGACTAGTTCATTTATCAGGAATCAGACAGGGAGGATAAGAAGATGGACCCCCCACACACATACCAAAATTATCTTTGTTAACTACCATGGCCCATGCCACCAAAGATTCAGCTCCCAGTGGTAGAGTGTATAAGAACATTTACTCAGCATTTTCAAAGTATTTCAAAAAGTGTGGCTGGGTCAAGAGGGACGTGCTGTCAATTATGCAGATGCCCAGATGCTTTTCCCCTGCAGATGTGGTTCTTGGAGGCCAGCCCAAAGTCCTCAGCTATCATGGTGTGCTTCTTCTTGGAAAGACCTTGATGATCTTTCTGACAGGAGTTTCTACCCACAAAAACCAGAACGGAGTGTTTAGGATTTTCTTTTTTCTTTTTGGCTAAAATTGTCTCTCTTCTGGGGAATCTTACAGAGTAAAATGAAATTATCAACAATCAATAATTTGACTGACTAGAGTGGAACTGACGGTGATTCGGAAAAGGTTTAGCTTTCACCCAGCTGTTTGAAGCACGTATTCATGTATCCCCTCATTCAACCAGTGTTGGTAGGAAGTGTGCAACTAAAACAGTTTTGGAATCAGAATGACTAACTTGGCCATGGGCTAGCCCCTACTCTTTACCAAGACTTATGGCAAATTACCTAATTTCTACAACTTTGTTTCCTCTTTTCAAAAATGATAAAAGCACTACCTCTTAGCAAGTGAGGGTCAGAAATAATATATGTGAAGTTTTTACTTTCTTCTCTGATCATAGAGCAATAACTGTGTGGTTCCTAGGTTGCCCAATCCCTCTGTCTCTAGTCAGGTAGATTCATGATAAGAAAAGGACAGAGCAGGATAATGATGAAACTGAATCTCTATTTTTTTCCCTGTGATCCCTAAGCTGCCTTTCCTGCTGTATTTACTTTGATGCTATAAACAATTCATTTCTACTTAATGTGGTCAAAGTTGAGTTTCTATTGCTCTAAGTTAAAAGCAATAGAAGTCCTGAAGTTGGCTGCTGAAATCTTCAGCTATTCTTTGAGGGCATGTGGACTGGAGTGGGAATAACAAAGGCCTGAACAGGGGAAGAAAGTAGGCTCATCTCTGTGGTCAGACCAGAATGTGGGGCTTTCATCTTCCCTTTGTCTCCCTCCTCCCCCACTGATACAACTTTCCTAACTTCTAATAATGAGAATGTGACTGTCATTGGAAAAAGGCTTGTTATAATTAGTTAAGTGAAGGTGAGTTGTATAGTACTAGGGTAGACCATTAATCCCATGTGAATAGTATCCTTGTAGGAAAGGGAAAATTTAGACACACACACACACACCACCACCACCACCACCACCACCACCACTACCATTGAAGATGAAGATAGAATGAAGTGATACAGCAAATGTCAAGGAACTCCAGCAAACTACCAGGGGCTGGGACAGAGGCGTGGAGCTGATTCTCCCCCACAGCTCTGAGAGGGAGCCAACCCTGTTGACACATTGAACTTGGCCTTATACTTTCCAGGATCATAAAACCATAAATTTATGTTGTCTAAGCCTCCCAGCTTACAGTACTTTGTTACAGCTACCCTAAAAAACAAATATACCCTCGTTTCAGAGACTGAATTTCACCAAGATTAGGAGTTTCTCATGAGCAAGTAAGAGAGAGGATGTTAGGTGGAAAGCCACAGGTTTGCTGATCATAGGCAGAGAGCAAGGCCCATGCCCTACCCAATTGAGAGCTTGCCAATAACCCCCATGGAACAGGAAAGACTTCTGAGTGCTCCCAGGAAAAACAGTTGAAGTACAGTCAGATAGGAACAATGTTTTGTCTTGTACAGACATGGGTTTTTACCTCGCACTTACGTAGAGAATGTTAAACTGCTCAAACTTCTTGTATGTAGTCTGTTTTGGATGATCTCTGCATTAGAGATCCTCAGTCTCACTGTCAGCTGAGACGAAGTTCTAGGGTTATGAGAGTGGCTCATCAGTTGTTGATTCTTGATCTAATGGAGAATTACAGTTTCAGTCCTTTGAAAAGATTGTCATCTGATTATGGCAACACTGAAGTCAAAATGTGAACATGAAACAAAAATGTCATAGGAAGGTTGAAAGATTAACCAAGAACTATAGACTGATTCCTTGGACCTAGTTCAGGCCACCATCCTCCTGTGCTCAGACCCTCAGCAGCAACCCTGCTGCCAGCTTCACCCCACCCCAACCCATTCCTGCCAGCTGTGACCAGAGACTCCTGCCAAAACCAGAAATATGACCACACCACTCTTTGATGTAACAATCCAGTTCATGAGGTTGAAAGAGTGCAGGTCAGTAATAAAGTGCTTGCTTAGCATGTACAAGACCTTGCACTCTATCCCCAGTTCTAAAAAGAAAGTCTACCTTGCTAGCCCCTCAACATCTCTTCCAACTTTATTTCAGCCTTATTTTCTCCCTACTTTTATCAGTACTTGTATAGTTTCACTGTAATTTGTGACATTTCCCAAAGAGGTCATGAGTGTTCATTATTTGCTCAAATTCAACTCTTTTTATGAAACGCTATCTCTCCTATCTTTTTTTCATTTCAAAAGGCTACTATCTCTTCAAGTCTAAGTTCAAATATTATCTCTATTAAGACAGCTCAAATCCTATCAGATAGACTCAATTATACACTCATCTAGGTTTCTATAGGAAATTGTTCATTGTACTAAAATGACATTTATCACCATGCTATAATTTTTATTTGTTCACTTGGCTGTTTCCTTCCACCTCAAAATGAGCTTCTTGAGGAGAATGTCCATATCTTGTTTGTCTCTGTCAGGCTAGGGGTTAGCCCACTGTCTGGTATTCAATACCCACTTAAAGAGTATTTGTTGAGTTGCGTTGAAGGGACAACCCTGCATGCTTCTATGACATATCTTTTGGATAGAAATGTGAAAATACTTTAAACCCTGAAGCCTTAGTCATCTTCCTTGAGAAATTCAACTACTCCCCTAAATTTAAACCATTCAGTGGGGGTGTTTGTAGGCAGCTTCATAAATCATAGCTCTTGATTAGTGTATAAACATCAGCTCACACTGGAAGGGCGAGGAAGGGATCAGTTAGACATAGGCTTAGATTTCTTCTCTATACTTCTAAAGGCAGACCTCCATGGAGCATACTTCACAAAATTTAGGATGAAAGAATACATGGGAGAGGTCATTGAATAAGTGTATAGATTTCTAGTTTCTTTTCCAGGCATCTCATAACCCTATTTCCAGACTCAAGTAATTTAAACATGCTAGAGATTCACTTGACTTCAGGCATGACTTACACAATATTTTCAAGAATGAATGTCTATGCATCTTTGCTTTCTGCTGTCCTTTGAGTTGGCTTTATTCCTAAAGGGTTTTTTCCAGTGTGGGATATGCCAGGCTAACCATAGAAGGGCACTACCTGTGCCAAAAACAGGCTGCAAGAATGTGGCATTCCTGGCTCTAAGCTTACATCAGACTCATACCTGCCTATGTGTTGCTCTGACCTCCATATTCCAGCAAGAGTGCAGCCTGTCACTTTAACGGCCTCTTTGCGGGCCATATGTCTACATCTGATCATTTGCTATAACCATGAGATGCCCAGTGTCTTCAGGGGCCCAGCCTTGGTCAGAAGCCCAATCTCAGAGTTAGACAGTGCCTGACTCTCTCATCTGTAGGTGTTGACCCTGATGCCAGGCAGATATAAGAGATGTCCGATGCAATATGGCAAGAGCTGAAAACAGTTTGGACACATGATAGCTAATTAACAAAACTCGGTTCTCCTTCTTAACCATCATTCTCCAATCCTAAGCCCATGTTTTACCTGCCTTTTTTCTTGACATTTCAGACTTGTGGAATAATTGGTCCTATTTTTTAAATAATATTCTAGGTGTCACTTATAGAAACTGGGATTTTATAAATACTTTTCTTGTATTTGTCTTCATAGATACTAAATAAGCCTTACCAACATCTTTAATATGACTTTGGTAAGAATGATATTTATGAAAGAAATATTCTTTTTGACTATCTAGTTACTCGGGGCTTACTTTTTGTGAAGGAGTTTGGGAAAGGTGTTCTAGAAGCCCATCTAATTTTGTGTAAGAAATGCCTATATATAATTTCTAACCACTTGTAACTAAAGTCAACATGGGGCATCTTTTATAAACAAGGCCACGTGGTGGACCATGTCATACGTCCTGTTATTGCACTTATTTCTCACGGAAATCTTGAAAAGCCTGGGGTGTGATTATTTTCTACTTATGTAACTTATCAAACACCATATAGTTAAAAAGCGGCACAATCCACACTGGCTCTCATGTTTGTTTTTCTTCTCACTCTGTGCCTTTGTTACTATACTATAGCCAATTTCCTCCTTTAAAAAAAATGTTTGAACTTGTAAATCCATGATTTTTCTAATTCATGCATTTTTGGACTACTAGATCATTTTGTGCATTGAAATTGTCTCTGGATTTTCACAAAAAGAAAATGAGCCAAGGAATTAGAAGTAAGGGAAAGAGAAATTTGCTATTTATTTCTATTAAACAATGTAGCCCTTTTTCATTTTTAAACATTCCCTATGAGATAATGAAAGCAGCGTGTGCCAGACTTGAAAGGGAAACTGCATGCAGGACCTTCTTGCAAGTGCAAGATAAAACTACAGCAGTTGAAAGAAGGAAACTCAGCCCTGCCAGAGAACCTGATGACTCATGACCCAGACCTTCGCATCCAAAAGCTTTAGCAAAAGGGATTCTGGCAAAGGAGCAGACAGGGAATTTCCTGCTCCTCTCTCTCTCTCTCTCTGACAGACAGAGAGATAGACAGAGAGAGAGAGACATAGACACACACACACACACACACACACACACACACAGAGAGAGAGAGAGAGAGAGAGAGAGAGAGAGAGAGAGAGAGAGATCTTTCTGAATGAGATTGGAAGGGAGACCAGCTGATTGAGTAAGGAAAACAGTTCTTCCTACAAAAATTCCGCACAGGCCCCTGGATGTTAATGCAGCAGCACTGTGTGCAAAGCCAGGATCTGTAGTACTGCAGTGTGAGCCACAGGAGTCAGAGCTTTCTGTTGTTTCTAAATGACAGCCTTAGTATTATGCAGTTGGATACAAAGGACACTTGACTTGGTAGTAAATGATAATAGAATATTACCTCTGGTTCCAAATATGTCTCCGTAACTGGCACTCAGGCAAGTTACTTATCCTTACTGAACCTCAGTTCTCTTATGTGTAAAGATAACAATTCTTTCCTCATAGGGTGTAGTGGTTGATTGTGTCAGTTTGAGACATTTAAAAGTTTACCTAAATAGGTTTAGCAATTCTACACCAAAGGGTGTAGAAGACCCACCCTCGGGTGGTTCATCACCTGGATGGTATAAAAGGGAAGGAGGAAGAAGGAATGAATTCCATTCTTTGGAGGGGCTCCAGTCTTCACCTTTGGTTTGGACGTTGTCTTCTGGCTTCCAGTGTAGGCTGTTTAGCTTTCCAGCATAGATTGTTCAGCCTTCCAGCGTAGACCTTTCGGCCTTCTGTAGCAGACCCACCAGCCTGCTGGTTAGGTTGAATCCTTTGGCCTCCGGTGTGCAGACACTCTCTGTACACTTCCTCATCTGACTCTGGCTGATCATTGTAAGCTTATCTTGTAATTTCTTACACATTTGTGTATCTTGTGTTATATCTGTTTTCTCTAGTAAAACCCTGACTAATACATAAGGCTCTTAGGAGAATTAAATAAAATGATTTTCTAACCTTCAGCAGAATCCCTTGAAGATAGTAAGTCATTAAAAAATATGGCTGTTATTGTTGTTTGGATTATGCTACCATTGCAAAGATTTGCATTATGAAAAACTGTCCAGAAATTTCAACTCTGGTTGTATATCACTGAAGAAGTGAAAGCTAAGACTTGAATAAATACTGTACACTCATGTTTTCAGCAGCATTGTTCTCCATAGCCAAAAGATAGAGCCAATCTAGATGTCCATTGACAGAGAATAAGTACACAAAATATGGCATGCAGATATGTATGTGTGTGTGTGTGTGTGCACAGCAGCCTTTTAATTTTGCATAACTGACATAATAAACTGTACATATTTAAAGCAAACACTTTGGTAAGTCTTGACAAATGTACACATTGCTGAAACCATCATCACAATCAAGTTGGTGAATATATCCATGTCCCTTGAAAACTCTTGTGGTACCCCTTTATAATCTCTCACAGTATCTTGCTCCTCGATACCACTGCCCCCATCTGCTGGTAAGCACTGATAAACTTTCTGTCACTATAAATTAGCTTGCCTTTCTAGAAAGAAAATGGGATAATACAGAATTTATTCTTTTTTGGTCCATGTAATTATTTGGACATTCAACCAAGTGGTTGTGTAGGCCAGAGATTTATTTCTTTTCATTGATGAATAGTATTCTGTTGGTTGTTTATACTATGATTTCTTCACTCATTCACTTCTATGGTATGTTAGCTTTCCATAGCTGTGAAAAAATATCTGATAATCATAACATAACGGAGGAAAGATTTATTTTGGCTTACAGTTTTAGGGGTTTTGGTCCATGGAAACTTGGCTTCTTTGCTTCTGGGCCCAGAGTGAGGCAGAACATCATGGTGGGAGGATGTGGCACAGAAAAGTTAGTCACTTCATGGCAGCGAGGAAGCAGAGGGCAAGGGAAAGAGCCAGAGAGGCAGAGGCAGGGGATCAGGCATAGTACCTGAGGTCACAACGTCATGATCCACTCACTTCAACTAAATTCCACCTCCTATTTTCATCACCTTTCAATAATGCCAGAAAATTAGGGTCTCATCAGTGGATTGTTCTGCTAATTAGTGAGAGCTCTCAAGATCCTCATGATACAATCATGATCCAACCAAACCTTTAAACCATGAGCTTTTTGGGGAGACAGTTTGGTTCCCAACCATAACAATATTTGAATTGTTTTTAGTTTCAGACAACTTCAAATAAAACTCCTAGGACATTCATTTGCAGGCCAGTGTATAGACACTGTTTTCTCTTGGGAATGGATTTGTTTACTCACATATTAAGTATATGTTTACGTATTTAAGAAACTGCAAAATAGTTTTCCAAAGTAACTGTGCCATTTTATATTTCTGGTGGCACTGTAAGAGAGTCCCAGTTGCTCCATTTCATTGCAAATGTTTGATATGATGAATCTAAACTTTAGCCATTCTGGTAAGTATGTAGTGGTATCTCACTGTGTGATTTGTTTGGTTTTACTGCACTAGGGATTGGCCCCAGAGCCTCACACATCTCACAAACACGAAGCAAGAGTTCCACCACTGAGCTGCATACTTTTCTATTTATTTTTAATTTTTTTTATTTAGAGACAGTCTCACTAAGTTGCCCTGGATAGCCTCATTATCCTGTATCTTCCTCCTGAGTAACTGGATTATGGGCAGGCACCACTCATTCAACTCATTGTGGTTTAATTTGCATTTCTCTAATGCCTAATGGTATTGATTATATTTTCCTTTTCTGTTTGTCTCTGTGTATCTTCTTTGGTGAAATATATGTTCAAAACTTTTGTCCATCTTTTAGTGGGTTATTTTGTTTTTCATCATTGAGTTCTGAGAGTTCTTTATGTTTTCATTTAGTCCTTGAGGTATATTACACGTCTTTTCTTTGCCTTAAGGAATTTGTTTGTTTGTTTGTTTTTTGAGGCAGGGTCTCACTATGTAAAATTTAGGTTGGCCTTAAACTCCCAGTGATCCTCCCGCTTCAACCTCCCAATCCCTGGGATTACAGGCATGTGCCACCACTCCTGAATTCAGAATGTATTTTGAAATGGGATCTATTTTTTAAAAATTCCTAAACTAACTGTTGAGACAATATAATTTAAATAATACATTTTGGGTTTTTAAAGAGCACTATTGAAAAAAAAAAAAAAGAAAGAACACTATATGCAGGGGATAAACAAAAGTAAGACTTTCAATCAATGTCAATTGAAACAATTTACTGATTTGGTGAATTCTGATGTGAACAAATTTCTGGAGTACTCTCCATCAAATTAATTAATGAGTTAAATCATTAACTTGGTCCTACTAAATTAAGAGAGCACTGTATTGGCACTCTAGTCCAATATTGGAGTTTGTTGGAAATGAACTATTCTAGGAGACTTGAAACAATGAAAGTGGTGTTTAAAAAGCAACAATTAGTGTTGAAGACAAAAGGATTCATAAAACAGCTCATTCTTTAGGCTCAACATGCATTTTTGCAAAAGATTTAGAGAAAAATGCCTGTAACAGTCAAGGTGTGGTTCCGGGTACACATACTTTCTGTCCTATTAGTTGCCCACTCTGCCTGTTCACCCAGTCACGTCTGCCAGGCAGACCTCCTATTCCTCACACACAGACTCAGTCAGGACGGCTCATGGATATTCCTGAGCTAGGGCCATGGCTACAGCAGGCCCTCAGAGTTGAATGGGCTTTTCTGTAACCAAAGTACATTTTATATTCATAATCTGGATGAAACTATCAAAAGTTCCCAAAGATGGCTTTACCATCTCCGTGTCCTTACTTGTTATTCATTTTCTTCTTTGATAAAGTATCCATTGAGATACATTACCCATTTGTTTGAGTTTTTTTCTTGTTATCGAGTTTTCAGAGTATTTTTGAAACCTATTATGAATATAAGTGCTTTATTAGATATGTGATTTGAAATATTTTCTCACAGTCTGTGGCATACTCTTTTCATTTTCTTAAGAGTATTTTGGGAAGCCTGTGTGATGGTTCACACTTGAAATCCCAGACACTTGGGAGGCCAAAGGGTAGGAACATGAGTTCAAGGCAAAACTGAGCAACAAAGTAAGAATTCATCTCAAAAAAAGAATATTGACTGGGTATGGTGGCACATGCCTATAATTTTAGCACTCAAAAGGTTGAGGCAGGAGGCTTGTTATGAGTTTGACACTAGTTTGGTCTACATAGTGAGTTCAGGCCCAGCTTGAACTGTATAGTGAGACCCTGAATAAAAAAAAAAAATAGCATTTTATGAATGAATCCCTGATCAGATGTAATCTGAGTACCTGAAAGTGTTTAGTGTCACATGAAGTGCCTACATATCTGCTCCAATAATTACAAAACAGACTATCAGACTATTTCCTGATACTACTCTGCATCTGAATGTCTACGTGTTTAAACATTTCCATATCTACATATGATTTATTTACCACCTCTCACTGCTTAAAAGCTAAGAAGGGAGCTTCCCCTCTTAATCCATACCAGTGGAAGCACTGCACCCGCTATGTGACTTCTTTGGAGTCCTACAGTACCAGGTAGGAAGGGGAAGGTGGCTCTGCTGTCATTGCTCTGCCTTCTGTTCCTGCCAGTTTGGTTCACTATGAAGTTCTGGTCACTCAGATTATTTGACAGTATAAACCAGGACACTTTTGAGAAATACACAGAAATTTTACACCCGTAAAGACTTTATACAAATAGGGATCTTTGCCAGAGTTTGGAACAAAGTAGGGTAGAGAGTCTCAGCACATTAGTGTATACAGTTTCAAGTTGCATGTGAGATGCTTTGTTCTGAAATGTCCTGTGTTCTTCCTTGCCATTACAAATTTTAAGGGAGTATCACAGTTTTGGGCTATTTAGGGGGCTTCTTTTCTCCTCATTACAAACCAACACCAAAAACATGCTGTCTTAACATTTTCTGTTGCTATAACAGAATACCTGACGTGGAACTATTTCTAAATATAGGAGGTCTATTTTGGCTTATAGGTCTGGAGTCTGGGAAGTCACAAATTGGGCAGCTGCATCTTGTCAGCCTCTGGTGAGGGACTTATTGTGCTGCAACCCATGCTGGAAAGTAGAAAGGAATAAAGCGTATATACATGTGAGAAACTGAGGCTGGATTTCTACAATAGCTAACCTATTCCTGCAAGAAAGAAATTCATTTATTCTGCCCTAATTTATTTATTCTGCCCTATATACCTCCTTCTTTTTCCCTCATTGCTGCATTGGGGAATTAAGGTTAATTTCGAGTGTACCTATTCAAACCATATCACATGCTCTAGATGTTTTGCTGTCTTTTGTGTTGTTATCCTCATGACTTCAAGATCTGACTTGCTGTCTGGAAACGCTCCTTAGATATTTTTTAAAAATAGTATTATCCTTGTGAAATAGTATAGTGGCAGCTAAAATAACATTTTTATTTTTGCTTTAGCCCTCATACATAATTACCTATTTAGCATATGTAAATATCACCTTAGGCTAGTCTCATTCATTCTTATTAGAATTAACTTTTATTGTCACTTATTCTCTACTCCTGATGGGTATATTTTTTGTATTATGGATGGTTCACATGGGATATATATGCTCAGTTGTGATACAGCATTTAAAATTCTGCAGAAGCCTCTGTCCTTCTGACCCCCGTACACAAGCAAAGCAGGCCATTCCAAAAACTGGCCAGTTTCTGGTTCATTTGGGCTGTGTAGCCCAGAGAAGTCAGTGGGCAGCCAAGACCCATTGCTGAGACATCTTCAGCATCCTCTCAGCTATTCCAGGTACTGCCTAGAGTCCAGTGATGGCAAACCTTTGAGAAAAGAGAGTCTAAACGGCAACCCCAAACCCACTTACTTATCACAAAGTGCTAACACTGCAATTAAACCTGAATACTGAGGTTCAGAAAAAACAACACGTACATTAGCATCTTTTGTCTCAACAGAAAAACAACATGCACGCCATAGGTTTACCACCACTGGCTATGTGCATTTCTTATCTTGTGTTTGATGGCCACAGGGAGAAGGAATCCCTGCTGTAGAAAAGCTTCTGGTGGAGCTGAATTGGGGAACGGGAGGAGGAAGTAATATAGGAGATAAGACACAGCAAAGCTGGCCGGGGAAACGAGAGGGAACTGTCAATTACGAGATCCCAAGACAGCGCCAAATGAGTCTCAAGACCTTATGTGGACCTTCTCGCAAGCTTGGAGGAGATGTGGAGGATGTGAAAGATCAGACACCACTGGGAGCCACTACCTGAATGCCCGTGGTAGCCCATGCTGCATTTCCCAGACACAGTGTGTACTTCTATTTTTGCTTTTACATTCTTTTTCTCTTGTTCTGCCCAAGTTTGCTCTGCAGAGCTGGTTTCTCCTATACTCATTCACCCCGCACTTTTCAAATACACTTTTGGCACCATTTTTGACTTGTTTCATCCAATTCTTCGTTCGACGCAAGAAGGACCTGGAATACTTTTGATTGGCAAGCCATTTCTAGAGAAAATACCTGATAAAGGAATACTGATTGCTTCACAGGGCATTTGACTGGTTTGGATCTATGGCACAGGCCCACCAGGATGGCATTTCTGATGTACTACTCGCCTCAAGCAGGAAGGGGGAACTCTGAGTTCATTGTCAGCAAAATAGGACCTGGCAGAGGTCTTCTCAGTGTTGATCCCTTTGAGAGGAATTCAGATTTCTTAACTGCCCTTGGAGAAAATGCCTACATAAAACTAAAAACTTTAATTATTCTCCCAGATGTGATTTTTTTTTCAAACCTCCCTCAGCCACATGATCTTGGGGCAGTTACTAAACCTCTTTGGGATCTTCCTGTCCTGTAGAATAGAATAGTGTAACGATTCCTACTTACGGATGTGTGTGAAGAGGATGAAAGCCAAGTAGGGGCATACTGCCCATTTTATAAGAATCTTTCAGTAAGTGATAGCTACAGGTAACAAATAAGAATCAAGGGATCAGTATAAAGACAAAAACCTAGCCAGCTGGAACATGTTGGCCAGGTATCCAAAGAGCTTTTGAGAAAGTTTAATTTTCCCAGGTTAAGCATTGCTGCAAATTGGTCTCATTTATCCCACCTGAATTTCCTTATCTCTCCTGCTTTGTAGCTTTTTCTTTGGCTTGAAACTGGACTCAACCTGCTGCATTTGTCCTGGCTTTGAGGTGTGCAAGGCTTCCAAGATGCAGAGAAACAGGAAAACCAGATAGAATATTCCCAAAATTCTCTGTGACCAAGCTACAGTGCCAGGAGCAGACTTGGTTTTTGAGAAAACTGGGGTTAAAAAAAGATCAGATTTCCAAGGCATAGAGAAGGTTATTCTCCTACTGGTGCCTTTCCCTGGAAGCAGATACAGTCAGCTCCTCTATGAAACTCACATATCTTGGCTATGCAGTGAAAAGCAAAATAAAGCCACTCAGTAAGTGTCAGAGAAGAGCCTGGGACTTCTCACCCTTAGGCTTGGAGTCAAGGCATACTTTTAAATCTGCTGAAAGAAGAGCATTCCTCCAATAACAAAAGAAGGGCTCAGCAAGAGCTAACTTGCTCCTTTGACTACCCAGAGAGCCAGCCAAATTCTATCTTTATTACCAGAGGGCCTGTAGCACAGAGTAGGGGTAGTGGGGACCCCAAGTTCTATTCCCAGTAACACCTGTTTGCCCCTTCTCTTCTAATCCCATAACAGTTCATGTCACTCTGATTTCCCCAGAAGATAAAGTTCCCTTGCTGTCTCTTACCTTCTGTAATACATGAGGCTTGCTTAGATTTTAAATTCCTCAGAGGCAAGGGCCGGAAGCTATACTACTTTGCAGGCATATTTAATAAAGAACATCTACTATCTGCTCAGCAATTGTTAACATCAGTGGCTACATAAAACAAGTTCAAATGTAAACTCGCATTTTGACCTTATGTCATAAATAATTTATTTTTCAAGGTAAACATTTAAATAAAGAATACAAATAACTTAATTCATAAATTAATAAATGATTTTCAACTCTTCTACTGTCCTTTCACATGCAGTGCATTTGTTGCCTGTCACTTAATAAAAAGTTCCTGAAGGCATTGTCCTGTCCCAGTGCCCTTGGCTGGCAGATCTTCAGTCTTGGAAGCAGTCTGTTAGTCCAATAATGAAGGAAAAGTTCCTGATGAGTTCCACCTGGACTACTGTCCAGGCACAAATGCTGTTCTGCTTGGCATTGAGGTACCTCCTGATCCTCCAGTAATAGCTCTTCAGGCTCAGAATGGTCATGGTGTCCTCCGTGGTCATGACTTTGTCCTCCAGTTTTTCCTGCAGGATCGTTGACTTCAGATGACCCATCTGCTGATGGAGTTCGACAAGGAGGTTCTCCACAGTGGTCTCATTCCACACAGTGGTAGAGGAACTTTTTCTGACAATACCGAAGATGTTCTGAAGCATCTCTCGGATGACAAGAGCAGCCTTCTCCTTCTGGAACTGCTGTGGTTGCTTGATCTCCTCAGGGAATTTGAAATCCATCCTGTCCTTGAGGCAAGAGTCAGGCTTTCCTTTCACCTGCTTCACAAGCTCCAGACAGGCCAAGCTGCTGCTGTGCTGTTGTCTTTGTAGCTGAAGCAAGTTGTAGCTTAAGGAAAGAGATGTGGTGAAGGACAACAGGAGAGCCATTTGGAGGATACACCTGTTGGCCATGATGAAAACCGGAACGGTGTTGTCCGTTAGCTGCACGATGGAGCAAAGTCTCCAAAAGTCTGCAGTGTGAGTGTCCTTCCTCCATGGGTACAGGCTATTTATATGGGATGGTCCTGTCTGTTTCAGAGGAATTTCCCACTTTCAGTTCTCCCTTTCAGTTTTCCTATGTCACTTAGCTACATTTAACATCTAACGTTTAAACCCGTATTTTATAAAAGATACGTGAGGGAAAAAGTAAAAAAAGTGATAATTTCTACTATTTTGTAAGGTTTCATTAATTGCTAAAGCAAAAGGGGGAGAAAAGGACCCGGAAGAAAGCAAAAGAAAGCAAAGGACTTGAGAACCAAAGAGCTCCCAAATAGCCAAGCAATATTAATTGAAAAGCCAATCACAGAATAGAAGATCCCTGGGTAGGATTTTGCCTAATGCAGTAGCAGATTATTTGTGAGGTTCTTTGTAAATTTGGAGAGTCCTTGGAATGCTGTAGGATATAAGAAATTTTGAAAACTACCAGCCATGGCTTTCTCTGGAGATAGGTTTACTACACTGAGACGAAACTGTTGCAGATGGAATCAAATTTGAGCAGAACAAAAATAATAGGGACAAGGGAAAAGGATAGATTACTTTAGGGCAGTATTGACAAAACTTTTAGAGACCAAGTGCCCAAACTGCAACCTCAAACCCACTTGTTTATCACGAAGTGTCAACACTGCAATTAAACCTGAATGCTCAGCCTCTGGGGAGATGCTAGGGAAACTTGTCTCATGTGCCAACATGCAGGGCTCTGTGTGCCCGCTGTGGCACGTGTGCCATAGGTTCACTGCCACTGCTTTAAGGGGTCACTAATTCAGAAAACAAGTTGCTAAATTTTTAAACATTTCACAAAAGTGACAGAAGAGGGAGCTCTTAGAAAAACCACCTTGACCACTTAATATTCTATAGATATGATAACAGAAAACTGAGAAGTGAAATGTAATACAAATTTATTATTAGGAAAGAAGAAAAGTAGAATTACTTATCTATGAATAATGAAAATATCACAGGAATGCATGCATAGACCACAACTGCAACATACTGTCACCAAAGGAGTTTTAAAATATTAAGAAATAATACAGAACAATACAAATCAGAATTAGAAAATATCAGAAATGGAGTCATATATGTAGGAAATAATCAGAAATAAAATAAAAACCTAAATTTTTGTAAAGTAGATACAGTCACAGGAAATGAGAATTTTGGGAGATATCTGACATTGGAGAAAAGTTTCAATTTGGGGAAAACATTAACTAGAATCCAACAGTATATAAAATTATTATGTACCGACTAAGGGGATATTGCCAAGATGGTCAATCTTGTAACATTATACATAGGGGCAGATTACAAGGTCAAATGATCAAATCCTATTAAAAAATTCAGGATATTAAAAATAATAGTGGATAAAAGCTGACCTTTTTTTTAAGGTCTAAACCCAGAAAGTAAATAAAAAATACTGATAAAATGTGACTATATATGGATTGTAAATTTCAGTATAACAAAAAATATTTAAAAAGCTATGAAAACAAAGAGGAAGCACAATATCCAAACCACATTTATAATTACTATGAAAGGGACAATTTTTTTCTCTTCCAGACTGCTCTGAAAATTAATAACCATCCAAAACAAAAGTTTACAAGTGGTCAGATACCAGGAATAGAAATCTGAGGGGCCAGGGCCTGGGGATTTAGCTCAGCAGGCATAAGTGCCTGCCTGCCAAGTGTGAGGTTGTAAATTCAATCCCCAGTACAGAAACAACAACAACAACAACAAAAAAAAAATCTAAGGGGCCAATCAAGGTAGGAAAGTTTGCACAATGTTAAGGATATACAAATGTAAATCGAATTGGTAATGAAGTAATCATTTCTAATTAATTAGATTTTCAAAGGGCTTGGCAAATAGGTATTGTAATGTAAACCACAAAAGTATAAACTTATTCAAAACCACTGGCAAATGGGAATGGTTAAATTTTTTGAATATCTGAACAGTGTCTCCCATTCTGCATGACAGCCTGAGTGTGACTGTGACTGCACAGCAGGAGGTGGGGTCTGTGCCTCTTGCTCTTGTGTCTGAGCAGTGCTGTGGAAGCAGCATGTTATTGAGGCTGTGTCAGAAATGACACTGTAACTTCTACTTTGTTTGCTAGAATGGTTACTGTTATTCAGCCACCATGTCAGTGGTCTTACTGACCTGAGCCTGCTGTCCAATGAAAGCTCTAACTAGCTCACATGGAAGAACTATGTGGAAACAGGCAATATATTTCAAACTTTAAAATTTTAAGCAATAGGGGCCAGTGATATGTCTCAGCAGTGCAGCGCCTGCCTGGCAAAAGCAAAGCACTATATTCAATTCCTGGTACCACCAAAAAAAAAAAAAAAAAAAAAAAAAAACCTGCTAAAATTTTAAGTAATGGAATTATCCCTTTAATTTACAGTTCTATGAGTAGGAATTTATTTAGCACTTTCGCTACAGAAGGGTGTTTCTGTGTTTGTGTTTATGCGTGTGTGTGTGTGTGTGTGTGTGTTAAATGCATACGAAACATCTATAAATGTTCACTGTGGTGCTGTCATAGTAAAAAAGAGAAATTTCCATTGATAGATAATTGTCTGAATAATAATGTGGAGTGGACTAAGTGGCATACAATTCAGCCACTAAAAAGAAAGATTATCTGATATGGATCTATTTCATGAAGAGGTCCTTATCAGATAATGAAAAAAACAATACACATAATGGGTATAGTATTATGGTTGTTTTTTAAATTAATTGAAAATATGCATATGTATGCTGATACGTGCACATGGTCTTTTACACTAAGCATATTTACTCAAATATAATTGCAATTACTTGAAGAGAAGATTCTGACAGAGTAAGAGTGTACTGTGAAAGAAAAGATCATTTCCTTTTTACTTTGTACCTACAGAACTGTTCGCAAGTGGAATTTCCCCATGAATAAGAATGTATCTGGGAGATAGAGGCACTAGGTTTCTTCACATTTTAGTAGACTTTAACAGAATTTAATGTTGTTATATTTTAATCTTTCCTCTGCTTTACTCACATTTAACATTTTTCTACAATGAATGCCCATTATTTGTATCATTAGAAAATACAACTACATAAGAGAAATGGAAGATCTCATCCAATAGCCCAGGAGGATACTATGGTTCACAAAGCTTAGTATATGCTTTATAAAGAATTTAAGACAGGAGCTTGAGGTTTCCCAACTCAAAGAAAGGATACATATTGAAGATGTTACAGCACATGCTTCCCAAAGGCTGCATTTCCGGCAGGGAGCTGTTGGCAGATGGCGGAGCCCGTAGGCGCAGTGGTCTACCAGGGAATCTTTAGGCCTTGGTTTGTGTGGCCTGTAAGTGGATTTTGACAGGCTGTTCCCTCCTCACTCTTTTGCTCCCTGACCCTGAGGTGAGCAGTTTTGTTCCACCGCTCTCTCCTGCCATAATGTGCTGCCTTACCACAGGCACAAAAGCAGTGGGGACAATCAATCATGGACTCCATCCACAAAACCTGTGAGTCAAAATAAATCTGTTCTCTTAAAAAGTTAATCGTATGTAGTAGTGGAAGACTGACTAACAGGTAGAAATGCAAATTACCCTGCCTTATATAAATGTGTAATGACTATGACTCTCTACAACATGAATATGTACAGTAATTATATGCTAATGGAAAACCAAACACTGTTAATGAAAAGCAGGATATAAAATGGTACATATAACAAGCTATGTAAAAATATGTAGAGAAAAATAATAAAGGAAATATACCACCACTTTAATAGTAATTTTATCCGACTTGTGACACTTCAGGGTAAGAACTAGAGATGTAGCTCAGTGGTGGACTACTTGACTAGCATGCACAGGCCCTGGGTTCTACCTCTAGCACTACAAAAAATGAAACAGAAAAACAGAAACAAAAAGTAAATTCACCCTTTTTTCCTTATGTAGTTTTACAATGTTCCACTACAGAACATGTATTACTTTGTAATAGATTAACTGACACAAAAAAGGGAACCAACTAGCCACAGTTTTTAAGATTACTCTGCCTTTTCTGTGAGTTTTATTCTCTTCAGTCTTTTGATCCTTGTATACTAGCTTTTAGCAGAACTTCAGCTTTTTCTTTTCTTTTTTCGGGGAGAGGCTGGTTTTTGAGACAGGGTCTTACTATGTAGTCCAGGCTGGCCTTAAACTCACTATGTAGCTCAGGCTGGCCTTGAATTCATGGTGATCCTCTTGCCTCAGCCTCTCTAGTACTGAAATCAGAGGCATGTGTCACCACGCCTGGCTGTTAGCTTTTTCATGGGTTTTAGAAAAAAGGAGTTTGTAAAATAATGAGGCTTACAAAAGGCAAAATCACTTTTCAGTTGTCTATTTGTATCTGTGGCAGTTATTGAGTAATTTCTTGCCTCTTTTTGAAATGCATCTTTGTTGCCTGGAATTATCCATGGCTCACAGCACAAAAGCTGATGTAAAGAGTTTCAGAAGTCAGTCAAACTAGAAATGGTTCATTCTGCTCAGAGTAGGGACATTCCAAGGAGTCTGGACACTGGGGCCCACCTCCACAGGTTGACTTGCAGGGTGAAATAGAGTTAACCTCCCCAGGTACAACTATGTCCTCATCCCCCCGCCACCTCCAGTGATCTCTGATTTTCCATGCTGAAATGGTCCCCAGAGGGTTCATCATCTAATAGAATAAAAACAATAGTGGTAGTAGTAGCAGTTGTATTAGTTACCATTTTTGAGCACTTACTATGTGCTATTCTCTGAATAATTGTCACAGTAAATATTTGTGATGGTGTATTAGTGCATTTTTTCTTTTGGTTAGTATAAACAAAATACTTGAGGCAGGCTCATTGTATTAAAGAGATTTGTTCAGTTGGCAGTTCTGGAGGTTCAAAGTCCAAGTTTAGTTGCCTCTAGGGGCTTTTTCCAAATATAACTAGAAAGGATGAAACTCATTCTAAAAGTAACTGTGTATTCAAATGTAAGGCGTCCAGTATTGGAATAGTGTTGTGTAAATGACCTATAGCTCAAGTATAAAGGGAAAAATAAAAAAACACTAAAAAGAGTCATAGTTACAGAAAGTTGTTAATGAAGACTCACTGTTAAAACCATCAAAAAACAAAAGTTGTGATGGCAGAATAAACATATAGAACTTTTATATGCAATCAACTTAAATTAAAATAGACTGATGCAATTAAAAGATATTTCATATAAGTTTCATGGTTACTGCGAAGTAAAAACCTGTATTGTATTCACAAAACACAAATAGGAAGGAATTAGACCATACTATTACAGAAAATCATCATATCACTAAGGAAGATAGTAGCAGAGGAAAGGAGAAAAGAAACCACTAAAAAAATGGAAAGCAGTTAACAAAATAAGTGTATCTTCACCTATCTATAATTTCTTTTAAATATAAATGAACCCAATTAAATTAATGGGTGGCAAAATAGATTATTTTAATGTCCTAACTATGTGGTGTCTACAAGAAACTCACTTCAGTTTTAAGGGCACACAGATGCAAGTCAATGGATGGGAAAAGATATTCCCTGCAAACAGAAACTCAAAGATATCACAGGTAGCTGCACTAAGATGAGCAAAAAAAAAAAAAAAAAAAAAAAAAAAAAAAAAAAAAAAAAAAAAAAAAAAAAAAAAAAAAAAAAAAAAAAAAAAAAAAAAAAAAAAAAAAAAAAAAAAAAAAAAAAAAAGGACTTTCCATCAAAAACTCTATGAAGAAACAGGAAACAATGTTACAAGGGTAAATTCATCAGGACTATGTAATAATTATATATATATATATTTTTTTATTTTAAAGATAGTAAAATCCAACAAAACATAACAGAACAAAGTCAGTCAAAACAAAGCAGTAGAAATGGTACAGAACGTCTAAGAAAGATACTATGAAAAGAATAGCTACTATAGTATATCTTGCTATTTTCAGAATAGTTGACCTTTCCAACAGGTATAGTAAATTCAAACCGAACCAAACCAAAACAAACAAACAAAAAAACCAAACCAAACAAACAAACAAACAAAACACATTAAAACCAATAAAAACAGAGTATAAAATAAGTCCAAAAAAATTAATCAGAATAAAACAAAACAATGAGAACAATATTGGGACTCGAAGACAAGACAGAAGAAAGTCCCTCATTTTTGCTACATTGCGTACTGTAATCGTCCTAAGAGATGTTCAGGCTACCAGCCCGAGGCCTACAAAATGAACAATACTAGCATTTGGTTGTTTTATGTACCTTAGTTGCTATCGACGTAGCCAGACATCTGAATGAGCAGGTTGCTTTATGGGAGGAGGGGAGCTTTGTCCTTGATTCTTAGCCCCCACGCCAGTAGACGTAGAGGGGAGGCGCACATGTTTCTCTTCCTGGGGTCCACAGTGCTCGCGCAGGCCCCCAGAAGGCTGTCTTACTTGTGTCCTGGTTGGAGGCGCTCAAGCCTGGCTGGGCGGGCTCCCAAGAAGCCCATTTCTGAGTCCATGGTGCTTGCGCAGCAGGACTATATAATAATTACGAATGATTATACAACTGACATCACAGGATCAAAATATTTAAAGGAAATATTGATAGATCTTGTAGGAGAAAAAGAATATAATACCATAATTATAGGGATCTCAATAGTGCTTTGGATAATCAATAAATAATTCAGACAGAAAATAAGGCAATATTGGACTTGAGTCACATCTTAAATGAAATGGAATCAACATTCATTTATAGACGTTCCACCCAACAGCAGAGAATATGTATTCTTTTCAAGTGAATTCTCCAGGACAGATTATTTGTTAGGTCACAAAATAAGTCTCAACATAGTTAAGATTATAGTAATAACAAATGTAAGTAGCAACAATGGTATTAACCTAGAAATCAGCTGCAGGAAAAAAAAACTGGAAATTCACAAATATATGGAAATGTAATTATTGTAGTCCCAGGTATTGAGTACAATAATCCAAGTACTGTAATTCTTTTTCTAGTCTTACTCACAATACAAGAAGTTATATTTATAATTCCATTGAGACGTTATTGGAACCCTGGCAAGTTAATTCCAATCTACTACGTCCAATGCAACCCATGGCGAGAGACACCGAAACATACTCAAAGTTAAGGACAACCAAGGGGTCCTGATTCCAATCCTCGTGAGGATGTGCGGACAAAGGCCTTGATCCTCAGCCTCTCCCAGAATTTATTATCTTGTGAAGAAGCAGGTGGTTTGAGGATGACTGACAGTGAGGATGGAGGGAATTACGTGAGTCACTTGAGCTGGCCAGCCAGGTAGTAAAAAAGGTATCTCTGTAAAATGCAGTGATAAAGATATGCAGAGGGATCAATTTGCATAACCCAATCAAGGTAGCAACTGAATTGTTTTAGGAGGCTGCTGCTTTAGTTTCTGATACATAAACTTTATGCCCTGGGGACTCACAGCCTCTTGCTTGAGGCTCATATCCAGTCGACATTCCTGGCGCTCACTGGCTCTGCCATCCTGCGGTGCCTATGTATTTTACAGAGATCACTATGCGAGGAAACAGGACACTGTCTGATAGCTTTAGGGATTACACACCAGTACCTCTGGCTAGCCTTATCTGCAATGCTTAGAACCAATTGAAGAGAAAAGGAAATACCATAGTCAGCTCTGCATATATCAACATAAGGAAATAAGTCTCGATATAATCAAAGTTGCAGCAATTGTTCTGCATTCAAGGGGACCCACTCAAATTGTCTCCCACAGTAATCACACTTTCCTGAACAACCAGCGAATCAAAATAAATAAATAAATAAGAAAATTTTAAAAATACCTTGAGACCAAGTTGGAAATGCAGCATACCAAAACTTACAAATGCAGTAAAATCAGTCAGGCAGTTAATTGTGGTGCGGTGCCTAAGTAAGATAAAAGGAAGACCTCAAATGATCAATTTAACTTTATATCTCAAGGAACTAGTGAAAAAACAACTAAGACCCCAGTTGCTAGATGCAGAGGACCACCTGGGTAATTCTCCTTAAACAAAGAGTAATTACCTCCGTTTTGGCTAAACCTGGCCTTATCTCCATGTACTGATATGTACAGGGCTGGTTAAGCGTCTCCTTTTCCCTTCAATGGGCTCCGAGCAATGTAAATAGGGCTCGCTGAGATGCTGATGCGTAATCTTTGAAGCTAGGCAATAGTCATTGTTTCCTTGCCCTGTGACTCCCAAAACATGGTTGAGCTGGTTGGGATGAAAAGCCATGGCTCCAGGGCTGTCAACTGGGTTGGAGCCTCAACATGTAAGAGGCTATGACTTTCCAGGGCAGAAAAATTTTGCACTGAAGCACTGACTCCCAAAACATTACATGCTATCCCAATTGTGTTACGTAGACTGGTCTTTTTGCATATCCTCTCTGCATATTGCAGAGATGTTTTCAGGCCTCCTAGCTAGCTTGGTTCACAGTACTCATGTATTTCCTATGTATTTTTCACAGTCACTCATCCTCAAGCCACTCCCTTCTTCATGAATTAACAAAATCTGGGCTGGGACCTGGGTCAAGGCCTTTGTTCTGATGAACCTTCATCCTGGCCGGATTTAGGACTCCTTGGCTCCCCATAACTATAAACATGTGTTAATGTCTTTATTCTCACTGTGGGCTATACTGAAGTGGTAGACTGGGATTAATTTACTGGAATTCCAATAACTTTTCCATTGAATTACAAATATAAACTACCTGGACCTCAGTGAGGATGGGAAAGGGCTCCCTATGGGTAGAGACAAATAAGTTATAAAGGTAAGAGCAGAAATAATGAAACAGAGACTACAAAAAAAAGAAGATCAACTGAACTAGGAGTTTTTGTTTCAAAAATGTAAACAAGATGGACAATCCTTTGGTGAGAGTGAAAAAAAGAAAAGGAAGAAGTCTCAAATAAAATCATCGTAAGAGATGAAACATTAAAACTCATGCCACAGAAATTCTCCAAGCTACAACCCCAACTTTTTTGTATTTTGAGGCAGGGTCTAGCTACATTACTATATTGTCTAGACTTGGCTCAAATATAGCACACTCCTGCCTTAAACTCCTGAATGCTGGGATTAAAAATATGCTGCTCTCTGTCATTTTCTTTTGGTTCCCCATTAAGTTTTTCTGTCTCCTTGGTTACATCGCCCACCTGTTCTTGGAGGCTGTCTACTTCATCCGTTAAAGCAATTAGCGTATTAAGCACTGTTCTCTAAAATTCCACTTCTGGTAATTGCAACATCACTACCATGTCTTTTTCATCACTACCGTGATGTTTTCTTTGTATCTCCAAAATGTTTTGCTTTGTATTTTAGTGTGCCTTATCGTGTTACTGCTAAATTAGGCTTTTAAAAATGTGTTGGGGGTGAGGTTGGGAGGAAGTGTTCCATAGTCCTATGATTTTGTCTCAGTTTCTTAGTGAGCATATGCCATTGGACTGCGACATTTCCAAGTGTTTCTCAGAACACCTCTTTCCCCTGCATCTGTCTCTTTGGACAGGATGGTTAGAATGGACTGGAGATGGCTATGTTTCTTCACCCATATAGAAAACTAGAATGCTCTTCAGTTGCTGTTCACTCCAGACTGTTGGTCTCTTGTAAATCCCTGCAGGTCAGACTGTGTGTAACTACTTCCTCTCAAGGGCAGATCTTGTTAGGAAGAATGGGGCACTACAAAATAGCCTCCTGGTCACCTTGCAGGCAAAAGCACTAGGGGACTTTTCTCTGATATTTACTGAGAAAACCAAGTAAAACTCAAAAAGTATAGGAATCTACCTGTGATTGGATCCTGTTAAGTTTTAAATTCTTAGTCCTAAGGCTTCAGTTATTTTCAATTACTATTTACATTTTTCTACCTTGGTTCCTGAATGCAAGGCCCTGCCTCCAGGCAGGTGTGACTTCTGGTTCTAACCTGTCTGTCTTTTCATTCTTGGCAGCAGCAGTTTGCCTTAGGTCTTCACTTCTCATGGATCCAAAATAGGCTGGCGACTTTCCCTTTGATTCATAGTTTTCTAGTTAAGACACAGTAGCTATTTCCAAGCTCCTTACATACAGAACTGGCTTTCACTGAAGTTTAATTTAATTAAGATGAAGACAAATGAAATGATGCAGTTTTTCTTCTTAAATTGAGGGTTTTTTTCCACATTGAACACCAAGGAGAATTAAGGAACTCCTCTCACCTGCTAATATTTTTGAGCAGGTAAGGGACATTTCAGTTAGTGATGGTTGGGAAGCATCCTTAAGTACTTGGTCTATGCAGTACAGACTATAAGGTCAGGGAAAGTCTGTTTGTCCACCTGTGAAATTAATAGATATTTATTATTTATTAACTTACTAATGAAACTATATTGAGCACTCCAAGAGAAAAATAGTCATTCTTATTTATTGAATATTTAGTTATATATATTAAGCCTAAAGATAAATGGTGAATCTTATCATTTTATTGGGCTATTTTTAAAAATGTCTTCGAAAAATGTTTTACTGTTGACTTCATTATAAATCCTGTGCTTGCTTTCTGAGTTTTAGTGCAAGGGTATTTCATCCAAGTATATTTTATACTTTGGTATTGTTGTAATTATGAACAAAAATTTTTTTCATTACATTTTCTAATTTTGAATGGAAATCATTTCATGTGCATTTTAAATCAGATTTTAATGTTTAAATTCTAATATGACAAATATCAATCCATAGATACACAGGACCACAATCACTTTGGGGTCTCCATAATATAAATATGCATCCTTTGGTTGTGAAATCAAAATATTGAGAATTGCCAGTGTTAATATTTGCAAATAGTACCTATTTTGATTGTACATTAGGGATGAGTATTATGGGCTTATAACATTACTCTTTCTCTTTTCTTGTCATTCTATTTAAATAACAGAAAAAACAAATGTATTTTTCTGGCCAGAGAAACACACTGTGGGGTAGCTGCAGGTTACACTTAGAGTAAACCCATTAAAAAAAAAAAAAAGATGGAAATGGGTAGTACGGGATGTAAGGAGGACACAGAAAAGTACAGAGAGCTTGGTTGAAAACAATACCTTCCTACATTCCATACTAATAAAGTTAGAGGCCATCTCGTCAAAAGTCCTAATTGCTCTGGAAAATTTTGCTCAGCTGTGGAGAGTTCCTGTGAAACTTGGGAACCACAAGCAAAAACTTATGTTTAGGGAGAGGAAAGAGCCTGTTTTTCTATCTTCATCTGCTGCTTCACTTACCCTTACTTAGTACCAAGCTGCTCCTGCACAGACTTTGGTTTCTCCTTAACCACAGAAATGAGCAGATGGTCGGGGAGAGAATCTGCTGTCAACAGTGAAGAGGCAGAGAGTATGCAGCCAAGACCTATGTGCCGCTGGTTTCAAACCCTGTCCTTAGCCGGGCGTGGTGGCGCATGCCTTTAATCCCAGCACTCGGGAGGCTGAGGTAGGTGGAGCGTTGTGAGTTGAGGCCGGCTTGGGCTACAACGTGAGCGCAAGGCCGGCCTAAGATACATAGTGCGACCCTGCCCCAAAAAACCGGGGCTGGGAGTTAAGCTCAGTGGCTTAAGTGCCTGTCTGGCAGGCGTGAGGCTGTGAGTTCAATCCCTGGTACCGCAAAAAAAAAAAAAAAAAAAAAAAAATCCCTGTCCTTAGCCCTTGCCCACATCCTGGTTGTCTTGTCTCAGGCCTTCAGTTAGCATGGCTCTGTCACTGTCTAGCATGGATCCTTGCTTCCATGATAATGTAAATTGAAAGTGAAACAACAGCATGATCTGACAGGCAATAGATTTAATTGAGAAGAAAATGGGAAGAGCTTCAGTTTGAGAAGAGAGGAAGGGGACACAGCTCTGACAAAGATCACACTGCCCATTGAGAATGAGACCAGTTTGTATGGGGTTGCTGAGGTGAGCTAGAGGAGGTTGATCATTATCTCTGTTCTGGTTTTTCAGCTCAACTGAAGTCAATGGGAATGGAGTTCAGTCAGTTTCCCATGAGATGACTGCTCCTGCTTTGAGGTGTACTGAAGTCTCAGTTTTGCAGTCTCCGCTGGAATCCAAGATGATTGCAGGTTCACAGCAATGACTGGAGACTTCCAGGCACCCATTCCAGTGGGAAATAGCTGGTAGCTGAATGTCACTAAAATTCTCTTACCATTGTGTCCTCCATGCTGAAGTGGGGATGAGTTAAGCTAGGTAAACTTAGGGCTAATAAGACAGGTAGTGCTAGGTTTTAGACAGACACTTCTTAAACCATTTTCATGCCTGTGTGCTGAGCTAAGCATGGATTTGACCCAAAGTTTAAAGGTAATAAAGGACACAGATCCAAAATGAATGCAGAAATGACGAATTTTTCTTGTTTTTAATTACCCATAGGGCATTTGTAGGCCCAAGTAAAAAGTCATGATTCCTATAGTTGGTAAGAGCCCTGGACTTTTTTGGATCTTACTGCTAATAGACTGGTTTGCTGGGGACTCTGGCTACCTCATCTTGATGTGGAAGTTAATTCTACTATCCCGAAATATGACATTGTGGAAATCAAGAAAACCAAAGTCAAGAAGTCATTCTCTTTTCTCTGTGCACTGGCCATCAAAGAATTCCCTGGCCTCCTCCACTAGAAATAGGTCATACTCATGTGACAGAAATCCTGTCCTATGCCTGGAGGAATGGAATGAAAACACAGTGACCTGAAGAAAGACCTGAACAAATACATTGTACTGAGTTTCCCCTCATTTACTACCATTAGGTCAGACCCGCTTTTGTCCAGTATACTACCACATGACTGCTCATTATTCTTTGATAAACATAAAAATATAGTTTTCTCTAGGTCTTTTAGTCTTCATTCCTGAAGGCTACCACATCTTGTAAACTTTTTAAAAATAAACTTATACTTTTCACTTGTGCTCGGTCTTTTATTATAGGAGAGTTAGCCATGAGCCTTGTAACTGGTGTGGGAAGGATACCTCTTTCCCCTTTTCTATATAAAGACGAGCGGAAGTCTTACAGTTGTATTTTCTTGCACAGTTGGAATGCCTCTACCCATGGATTTCTGTCCACCCAACGTCTTCCACTGTTTGCCACCAGGACCCTAACTGCTAGATTCCCAAAGTGACCCTCTCAGATACAGGTGTTAGTTTGTCCTGAGCCTGGATTTACTTTTCATTTTGGATATCAGGTGGTTCTCTGACAGATTTATGTAATTCTCACAGTCACGCAAAGGGGTTGTGATGGTAATTCTCTGTGTCCAACAGGCTAGATAGAGGAATACCTAGGGAAATAGTAGAAAGATTGTTTCTGCATGTCTGTGGCAGTGTTTTCAGAGGAAACTGACACCTGAATCAATGAATTGAGAGGGAAAGATCAACATTGGTTGGTGCATCCACTCATCTATGGCCCCAGATAAAAGAAAAAAGGCAAAGAAAGGGCAATTTTTCCTCCTTCCTGGAGCTGGGGTGCACATCTTTTTCCACAGGTGGACAACAGAATTGTAGGTTTTCTGGCTCTTTGCACACCAAGACTTATACCACTGGTCCCATTCCTAGATCTGGTGTCAGACTTAGAATTAAGTTCAGTTTCTCTGGTTCCAAGGTTTCCAGAGGTAGAATGAGCCACGCTGCTGGAATCCAGGGGCTCCTGCTTTATCGATGGGCTCCTATGTCTTGAGCAGTTTCTCAGCCACAATAGTCATGCAAATCAATTTACTTATTAAATCTTCTATCTATACATCTTTTTATGTATCTGATTGCTTCTGTACCTCTGAAGCACTCTGAACACACAGAACTGCATTAGAATCATCTCTGCCACCTCTACCAACATGTGTTTGTCTTATTATCTGGTTTTCCCATGAGCTTCCAGTTTCTGAAGCAGTTTCTGCCTCTTAAAGTGAAACAGCCCAAGGCTATGCTCTCTACATTGTTAAAACTCACAACTAAATTTAGTTTTACTTCATCATCAGGGATTGCATCATGGATGGGGTAGTGCAAAAATAGCAATGAGAATGATGTAACAAATGAAAAGGAAACCAAATGTAAGCTGTTAAACCGACTTTGAAGAAGTGGTAAGGATTTCCCTGTGATCTGACAGCCTTGTAGAGGGGAGAGGTGAGAGGAGTGCATCTTATCTTCACAGGTCGGAGGATCTTCCTGGTTGGCTGGAAGTTACTTAATGCTATTCTCCTGAAAACCTTCAACTCTCTGAACACAGAAAGAGAAATCCGGCGATGTAAGAGACACCCTCGTAGTCAGCTGGTGTGTTTTCCAAGCCGCAATGGTTCTGTCTAGAGTGTTAGATATTTCTTGCATCCGGCATGTTGTAATAATCCAGTCAATAGCTACTTCTGCCTGTTCCTTGTGAAGACTCAACCTGACAGTAGAATGTTCCCTGACCAGTTCTCTTGGAATGACCTCAGTTTTCCTGCTCACACATCTAGACCATTAGAAAAAAGCTTGTAACCAGATTCAAACAGAAAAGCTAAAACATAAGAAGCCCTTACCATTCTGAGGACATTGTATAAATTAAAACAATTAATCAATGTCATCGTTTGATATGTAATACCATAATCATTTTAAGTCTTACAGATAAGGACACTGGCCACAGATAGTCTACTTCCCTTTCCTGTGTGAAGATATCAGAAAATAGCACCGTACTTCTTGGATTGTAGTAGGAACATTCAAGGCTTAGAGAATTTTTCTGTCATTTTTAACCATTCTGAAGGAGGAAAAGTTTGATTTTATTCATAGCTCTTAATATTGTACTCACTGCTTATTTTTTAAAATGCAAATTGTGCCAAGCCTTTGATTTAGCTCTGTTTTCCAGTGGCCTGCACATCTCTATTCCTTCTTTCATTACCCAATTCTTTCAGTGTCTTTTGCATTTTTCCATCAGTGCTAAAGGAACTGTCTGTTTGTTATACTCCGTGTCTGTTGCCTATAGTTCTTTGCAAATACAGAACGTCCATTTGAAAACTTATCATTCTAGAAACTGATGTTTTGGTTTGTTTTTCCTGTGTCTTTCAGGAGTCTGAACTCTGTATCCTTAGTCATTAGCACAGTAACCCACCAGAAATTGGTGAGACTTTCAATTTCTCCATATTTTCAACACTTATTATTTCCATATTTTTTGACCCCTATTCTTAGTTACATCTCTTTCTGGTTTTGATTTGCATTTCCCTGCCAACTAATAATGTTAATCATGTTTTCAAATTCTTGTCAATTTCTGTATTTTCTTTGAACAAATGCCTTTCTTTTAGTTATTAAGTTTTAGCAGTCCTTTAAATGTTTTGTGTATTAGACCCTTATGATATATGATTTACAATTTTTTTTGCCTTTTATAGGTTGACTTTCCACTTTCTTGATAACTATCTTTGATCATAAAACTATTTAATTTTGATAAAGTCCTATTTGTCTATTTTTCCATTTGTTGCTTGTGATTTTGTTATCAGGGTCGATGGTGAATCAGAAATAATAAAGATTTATTCCTATGTTTTCTTTTAAAAGTTATAGATTAAGTTCTTTCATTTAGACATCTTATCCTTTTTGTGGGATGTGAGCTTGTGGTTCAACTTCATTACTTTATACATGAATATCTTTGTCTCAGCAGCATTTTTAGAGAGATTTTTGTTTTCTTCTTAGTTGTGGTACCCTGGTTTAAAATCAAATGATCATGGATATATAGTATGAACTTACTTCTGGAGTCTGAATTCTATTACATTACTTTATATGTATATGAACCTTTTTAATAAGGCTTCTGTGTTTTGTAGTATGCTTACAAATCGGAAGAATGAACTGTGCCTACTTTTAGTCTATTTTTCCGGATTGTTTTGGCTCTCCAGGGATTCTTTTACTTTTATAGGGATTTTAGGATGAATTTTTGCATTCTGTAAGACTGTATAAATGTGTTTGAATTAGGATTGCATGGAACATGTAGATCATCTTGGGAAGTACTGACACCTAAATAATATTGAATTTTCCAATCAATGAACATGGGATATATTTCTATTTCTACTTGTTTTGGTTTCTTTAATATCTTTCAGTGATATCTTGTAGTTTTCAGTGTATAAATCTTGTACTGCTAGCTACCTCTACTACCAATTATTTTATTCTTTTTGATGTTATTGTAAATGCAATATTTTTAAAAATTTCCTCTTTCACATTATTTGTTGCTAATGAAAAATTAATTTTTTTGTGTTGATCTTGTATCTTGCAACTTTACTAAATTCACTCATTGGTTCTGATAGTTGTGTGTGTGTATGCACATGAGTGTTTATTCTTTAGGATTTGTTACATTTAAGGTTATGTCATGTGGAAACAGACAATTTTATTTCTTCCTTTTTGATTTGGATGTTCTTAATTTTATCCTTAATTTTATAGGTAGTCACATTAAGACACACAAATTAGCAATTACCAACCCCTACTCTTGGATTTATTGGGATTCCCTCACAAAGTTTGGTGAATTTTATTGTTTCCTGATATCTTCCTGGTATCTTCTCTCATCTACTCTGAGTTTTTCTGAAAAAATTTTCCATGTAATAATCAGATTTCATTCCTGGTTGAATATTAATGAGTCTGAGTATGAGAAATGCTAATGTGTCCTCATTCTCTTGATTTTTTCAGACTCATATCATTTGCTAAGTTCACTTTTTTTCTCCTTTGGTCAGCAAGATTATGTGCAACCTGAAACAGAAACGAAAAATGTTTTTGAATTTTGTATCTTAACACATAGTGTCAGATCTAATACACAGTATACAGTTGGAGCTCAGTATTTGTTAAATCAGAGCAATTAAATATATTGAGTTATCTTGGAATATAAAAGGGCATTTTAATGCAAATTGTAGTATACTTATTTTGATTATAGGGATCCTTTAGTTTGTGCTTGAAATGTTTAGCATACAGCAGTGAGAAATAAGACATCAGGGCTGCAGCAAGAGTAGAAGAATACTACACACTCTTCCTCAGCCTTCTCTAAGACTCTCTGGATCCACAGATAGATGCTGGCTTCCTTCAGTGTGCACGCAACCTCAGAACATCGCCACTTGCTATAAGTACCAAGCAGGTGACTGTGCCCATGCCCTTGGGCTTTTCTCCACAGATTTCTCCTCCTCCTCCTCCTCCTCTTCCTCCTCCTCCTCCTCCTCCTCCTCCTCCTTCTCCTCCTCCTTCTCTTCCTCTTCATCCTCTGCTTCTCCTTCTCCTCTTCTTCCTCCTCCTCTTCTTCCTCCTCCTTCTTTTGACACAATGTCTTACTATGTAGTGCAGGCTAGACTTGAACTCACTGTGTAGGTTAGGCTGTCCTCTAATTCACAGTGATCCTTCTGCCTCAGTTTGCTCAGGAATATTTTATGAAATTAGGCTTTGGGTTAGGTTTTTACTCTGAGTATGTGCAAATAAGAATTGCTTTCATTTCGTCACAGCTGAAAAATAAACAGTAGTTTTGTACAAATTATAATAGGAAACAATGTTCAATAAATATTTAATGTTTAAAATGGTAACTAGCTTAAGAATTTCAAATAATTTAAATAAATCAATAAATAAATATTACAACTGTCAGCATATACTGGTTTCCACCCTCACAACCTCCCAGGCACAGCAGCTATTTTACATCTCTTCCAGATACAGCCCAAGTTGTGGAAGTAGTTCCTCACAGCCTATCTGGAACTTTCACTTCCCAAGCATGACTGTTTAACCTGCTTTTTCTTTCCCAGATAGCTCTCCAGGTGTTTAGAATTCGGATACAGTACAATGAGGGTCTCACCCCAAATTTCATAATACCTGCTAGTGCAAAGTGGTGTTTCATATGGAGCATCTCAAGTATGATGGTGGTAACTTGTACCATCTCTAGCTGATTCTTATCTCCAGGAATCTGAGGAAGTCAAGTCAGTTCTGAACTTCAGACATGACAGCATGGTGACTACCTCCACTTGACTCAAAACAGTAAAGGCTTTGCAGTTGCCATGACTTGGAAGCAGATCACAGTCCAGAGAGCAGACAAGGATGGCATACATTACCCCTAGTATGAGCAGCAGAGCAACTTGGACGGCCACTGGGAGCTGGTGATTCTGAAAAACTACCTGAAAAGAGCACCTCTCCATGTTTTGAGGACTTGACAATGAATGACTTTTAAACAGTAAATACTATAACACATGCTCTCTCTCTCTCTTTCTCTCTCTCTCTCTTTCTCTCTCTCTCTCTCTCTCACACACACACACACACACACACACAGACACACACACAGGTCTAGTATCTTTGGATGATTTCATTAGCAGCATAAAGTGAAGGAAACAACAGCTTTAATGAACAACTGGGTGAGCAACTTCCAATAAGCAAAGACAAACAACTTCTACTTTTCTACTGACTTCTCTGTGCCCCATTTGTGAACCAATACTACCATCAGCCAGGTGAAAGCTCCCATGGCTTAAAGAATGTCCAGCAAACTCTTACTTTAACATGCCTGCTATTTGAGGATAAAGCAGAGAATAAAGTGTGGTTCATGCATATATAAAGACTGTATCTTACACACTGATCTAGTGTATCAGTACTTCCAAGAATGAAATCTAGAGGGGTAGAAAAAATTTAATAAAAACCTAATAAAGCTTCCTTAAAAGTTTTTCTGAACATCCAGATGATCCAGACAGTTTTATTACTAGCTCAAAGTCAATTTATGTTGCGATAATACTAATCATCATCCCATTGAATAGGGACTTCCAATTTTTTAATAAATAATTTCAATGCAAATATTTAAAAAAAGATTACAGGAATTGTCTCTCAGGGCCTTGAACAAAAGGAAAGCTGAAATGGTGGTGGAGAAAAATACAGCAAAACTTCAGAAAATGAAATCTGCTTAGTAGTCAAGAGGTCCATAGACAGAAGATCCTCAGAGAAGCTAGGACACAGTTCTTAATATCCCATTTTTACCAAAAGAGCTTACTAATACCGATTTAGTCTCTTCACTGATATCATTCATCATGGTCTTCTCTAGCTCTGTTTTTCCTTAGGTGTGACCTGTCTCAGAGCCTGGATTTGACGAAGCATTCACAATTCTGTGCTGAATGAGGTCAACTGTTTTTCTTTCTTGTCTGAAGAATAGGACCAACTTTAAACACTCCCAAAAGCAGCTGGATTGTTGGAGACTGCTACAAAGCAGTTCTGAGCAGGATTTAAAATTTATTAATTGGCATTTTATTTATCTGTGAGCCTGTCCTAGGCCTAGGCCCCTTGCCTGGCGATGGGAGCTGATTCATAGTAAGGAAATTCTATGAATCACTGGTCCTGACCGAGGCCTGTAGTGGCCAATGAGGTCAGTGATACCTCAAAAGGCAAGGTAAAAAAGGTCACAGCTGAGGACATATTGGCTCCATAATCAATTATGTTAATAGAGAATGCCCTGCAAGATTCTTACTCTGCAGGGCATCACAGTCCCATCACAAAGGCCATTTTGGAGATAACATAGTTCTCCACTCCTGGCATTCCTCCCTCCTTGGAGACGTCCTTGAAGTGACTCCCACGTCCTGCTCAGTTCCGGCACCACCCTCAACACCTCCCTCAGTATGCCCTCTCTTTGTCTATTTGAAAATATATACGGGTGAGCCAGAGAAACTCTTTGTCTTAGCCCTCATGATAGCTGCAGAGTCAAGAACTCTGCAGGGGCTTTGATCCTCCTGGAGCCCTAAAATCATACAACTTGTTTCATTTATTTAAGCCCTCGCCCATACACTCATTCGGAAGATTGGGGATCTAGGCCGGGTCCCCGATACTGGTAGGCTTTTCCAGAAAGTTAATACCATCTGTATCCTCCACAAGAAGCCTGAGCAGATTTTCAAGCTCTTTAACATGAAGGGCTTCTCTGCCAGTTGAGATCATTCCCCTTGGACAAACTTTGCACTAGACTTCAGCAGTAACTGTAAGACCTGAAGACCTGACTGGGGCAGAGGATGGGAGAAGAGGATCTCACCTAGTGTCTTAGTTACTTTGCACTGGTTGCTGGGACAAAACACCTGACACCCAAAATTAGGAAAGGAAAGGTTTATTTATCTCACAGTTTTTGGAGGTTTCAGTCCATAATCAGCTGGCTCCAAGGCAGGTTGTCATGGCACAGGGGCAACACTTCCAGGCAGCAGCTGAGCAAAAGCAGCCAGAGTAAAAGAGGCAAGAGCAAGCCTCCTTTTCTCCCTTATATTGTACACAGAACACTGCCCCCCTTCCAGGGTGAGTGTAGCCTTCACAAATCTCCTTGCCTTCCTTTGCACAGGATGAGGATATTTACAAAGTAAGAATCCTAGCTCCCTGCTGAGTCTCTCAGTTAAAACTTCTGACCTTCTCAAACTGACACAAGGAACAGGTAAACTGCTTGTGCTCTACACCCCAGGATGTAGAGCTGCTGAGTTAATTAAGCTTCTAGACTTCTCAAGTTGACACAATGTATAAACCATAACATCTAGAATTTGAGAACTGTGCAAAGATACTTCTAGGGAATTCCTCTTTACCTGATACAAAAATTTTAGTGACTGTGTCTGGAAGGGCTTCTTCACGAACAAACTCATAGAAAACTCAACAGGTAAGATGAAATTTTTCAGACTTGCAATTTGCAAAATATGGTTCATGACCTCCTGGGAGCTCCTAACACATCTCAAGAAGTTTCATGTTCCAAAAATTACTCCCATAATGCTATGAAAATATTATAAGTCTTTTTCAGCATGTTACCAATTTGTACTGATGGTACAAAAACAATGGTGGGTAAAAGAGCTGGTGCTTAACTCTCTCAAGGCAGTGGCACCAAAACACATTTATAAACGTAATTTTTCACTATAGTGAAAGTTTTTCACTGTAACTTCAATCAGAATAAAATATAAATTTCACTTGCAATTTCACTTAAAAAGTAGTAAAAATGTTGTCTTTTGATTATGCAGTTTTTAATATTCTGTATGAGCCTTTTTAATACTTTGCACTTACGTTGCATATTGAAGTAAGATAATTCTTTCAAAGATAAGCACTCATGCAATTGTTTGAGATATGAGCTAAACTACTTTTCACTAAACATTTTTACTTTGATGGGTAAAAGAAACAATGACTATTCCGACTTGTGCATTCGACAAGATACTTTCTCAAAAAATTCTAAAGGGATACTGTCATTTCAAGAAAACAATCAAAAGTATTTGTGATATGTGTTGAAATTTCAATACATATTGGAATTTTGAAAAAATTTACTCTGCCACTGTGAGATTGATGACTTTCTCAGTATTTATATATTTTAGTGGCAAAATTAGAGGCTATACTCACAACTCATTGTATTATGATATTGATGAAACTATATACATATTCAAGAGCTGTATAACTCAGCACATCATTTTTAAATGACCAATGTGTGTACATTTTGCATTGGTAAAAGAGATTTCATTCAATGTTTAAGGTTGGTGGGTAGGTTTTTATGTGTCAGAACTCAAAAAGGCCACTTTTTGGTTTTAAACTCAATGACAACTAATCCTTACAAAACTCCTATTCAACAAATACTGGTATGTTAAATGAGGCATTGTATAAATATGTTTTCAGGTACCAAATTATTCCTGCATTTTAAGATACTCATGTTTATCGTTCTGTATGAATTTAATATTCTGTATGAGTCTTTTTAATATTTTGCATGATTGCACTTATGTTGCATGTTGAAGTAAATATACATCTACTAATATATTTTTTAACCTTTGTCTCAGTGAAAAGCATATGGAATTAAGGAAAGATAAGTGGAACTTAAATAATATTTCTGCTACTTGGAATTTTTTTAAAAAAGGTAACTATTTTCTGTGGTTTGCTTAGCTTATGTAGAGTAGGTGCTCAATAAATATTAGTTATTTACTGCAAGTTCTAGAGAATAAGGTATTGGTTACATGCTATATACAATTGTCAGAAGATAAAAACGTACTTTCTATAACTTACTTAACACAGTCCCTGATGCAGACAAAACATTCAATAAACATTAGTTTTTATTTTTATGTTAATGTTATTTAGAATTCTTTATACCAACTCGAAAGAGTGAAGCTAGTTTATTTTTAATTCAAAATGTTTGATACATATAGGACTTTATCAAAGTGTGTAACTTTGAATTTTATGAATATTGATTGAATTTTATGAATATTGCTTTCATTTCCATTACTAACTGAATTTCTCATTTTATTTTTTTCTCCCTAACTTGACTGTACAGTCATGTGCTGCATAATGTTTTGGTTAATAAGAGACTGAATCTATAGCAGTGGTTCTATAAAACTATACACCTAATCATGCCGTAGTCGTGTTATTTCATGTTCATGCGGTCTGTGGTTTACACATCAACAAAATCTTTTAATGATGCATTTCTTAAAACATATCCCTGTCCTTAAACAATGCATAGGTATTATTTATCAGGATGATATTAAATATCTAAGTGTTTGGCTTAAAAATTATTTTAAAATCAATTTCAGGCATTGTCTTTTTTTATTTACAAAGAATCTACAAAAAAATCAATAGAACAGACAAACAAGTTTAGAAAGGTCATGGTACAAGGTCACAAAGCCATATACAGAAATCTAGTGTTAGCCTATATACAAGCAATGAACAATTCAAAAGTAAAATTGTAAAGGCACAAGTTGCAACATCACAAAAAAGCGTAAAGTAACATTACTGTATAAATCGACCAAAATACATTCATTATCTGTATCCTAAAAACTATAAAAACTGATCAAAAGTACTGAAACACAACCTAAATAAGTGAAGAGAGACTCTGTATGTGAATTGAACAAATATCAAAACATTTATTCTCCCTAAACTTATCTATGGATTCACCTCAATATTTATCAAAATCTCAGTGAATTCTTTAACTACCTTAACTACATTTATATACATATACATAAACATATACATAGTTTTTCTTTCAGTTTGTCACACATGCTTACACATGTGTGACTTATTTATTTCACTGATAAGTATGTTTTCAAGGCGCATCCATTTAAGAATGAAAGTGTCCAGTTTATCGTTCAACTTCAGGCATTGTGACAGAGAATGCAACTGGGAATATTTTTGCTCAAGAAGAATCATTGTTATTTTCTTTGTAGTCTAATTTATCATGATTTTTGTGAATGATTCACCCCTGTATCATAGAAGTTATATTTCCTATTCCAAGCTATAATGTAGTATTCCAGAATCTTACCTGCTAGGTTTTATCTTTTAGATCATGTTTTCCAATCTTATCTTTATTATTTTTCTGTTATTTTTAGACTAGTAGCATCACATTAAAATTTTAATACTATCATGTTTTGTTTGCATTTCTACATATCGATGACATTTTTTGCTTAATGTATATTATCTGAATTTCAGTTTTATGATTTTTATAATTTAAATATAAATTTGATTTGTTTCTTATTTATGTTGATTTTTTCACAAACAACATATTTCATTATATTCTCATGGATATTAATATTGATATTAATCATTATGGGTATCTCATTGATACTAATATTTCCAACTTCAGTCATTTTGTTTTATTGGGTTATCTTCCTCTGATATTGCCCATTTTTTCTTTAACAGTTTTAGTATTTTTTAAGATTTAGGCTTTTCTCCTATGCCAAATAATAAAAAGGTTTGTGTTTTAAGTAACCCAAGAATTATTTTAATAAGGAATTTTAAGCAGATTATATTTATCATCTTTTTTGATTGTTAAAAATAATCTTTATTTATTTAAAATTAATATGTTCATTACAAAAAGCAAAAACACAAGAAGCAAAGAACAAGGTCATTAGCAGTCATAAGTAGCTTAGCTGAATGCGTCCTTCTAGGTCCTGTGTGTACATATATGACATGTCATTTCGTGTGACTGAGATTATACAATGTATGTTATATTTTTCTGCACATCATGAAGGTTTACCAATACAAAATCCAAAAGCTACAAGAATATTTTGATAACTAATAATAACACTCTACACCAGCTCAATCTTGTAGAAAAAAATTGTAATACTGCCTTCCTTGGAAACAAAAATTTCACTGAAGATGAAAATGGCAACAGGCTTCTAGATAGAACTATTGACAAAGTTCCAATTATAATACTGCTTTTCCTGAATGCCCAATTTATTTATTTATTTATTTTTTTTGCGGCACCGGGGATTGAACTCACAGCCTCGCGTCTGCCAGGGCAGGCGCTTAAGCCACTGAGCCAAACTCCCAGCCCTGGTTTTTTGAGGCAGGGTCGCACTATGTAGCTCAGGTTGGCCTTGTGCCGCATTGTAGCCCAAGCCGGCCTCGAACCCACAACGCTCCGCCTACCTCAGCCTCCCGAGTGCTGGGATTAAAGACGTGCGCCACCACGCCCGACTTGAATGCCCAATTTAAAATGAGACATAAAGCAATAGTACACCAAGTACGTATCTGAGAGTAATCAGATCTCTACTATTAAGATATTAGAAAGCGAGCTGAGGTTTTAGCTCAGTGGCACAGCACCTGCATGGTAAGTCTGAGGTCCTGAGTTCAATTCTCGGTACCAAAATAAAATATATGTATATATATAAGAACGTATGTTTCCACTGAATTATTAACATATTTTGATAGTATAGCTAGAAAATGCACATGCGTTGATGCCTCTTACCAAAATGTAAATGAAAACACTACACGCATCTCTCCTTCTATGCTCATGTTTCCCCTCTGCCTTCCACCTAATGACAAGTCCTGATACACACTGCCTAGAAGGGTTGTAACAATTCTAAGTACAAGATAGATCTTTTCTATCAATTATAACAAAAAGATACTTAAATGGTATCTAACTCACTACCTCTAGTTTTTATTATAGATTGTCATCTCAGGACATCTATAAAGATTAGATGCTGCACAAGAGTAAGAAGTTTGTGCAAAATAAGCCCAAGTACCTTACCAAAAATGCACATACAGATGTATGGTTATAATCAAAAATAATCTTCCAGATATGGAGATGCCAAAGAGCACTTACCCTCACGCTCCCTTTTTCCTCTTCACTGCCTCAGTGAATAAGCTCAGAACCACATCTAGCTCCAAGAGGAAACTTCCAGAAGATGATTCTTCCTAAAAACTAACAACAGAACATTTATGTAGGGATTATTTTGCAACTTCTAATATAACTTGTGCAGGAGGACTTAACCTTTAACACCCAGCAGTATTAACTAAAATGTACATATAGAACAACGGCAACACAATCTGAATTTCCTTTTTGCATACTTCCCCATGACACCCCATGAATCCAGCAGCATACTTACCAAGACATCAAGAAAGACTAGATGTAAATTAGGGTTCCTTTATCCTTTATATAAAACTACATACACAGGAAAGTAAAATACAATGCATAGACATAAGGGACAATGGTCAATCTTCCTTCACCAAAACCATACTAATTTAGAGCCCGTCACACTTCCTTTACCTTCTTTCTCTCTGAACTAGCACAAATACACCTGCTGTTCAGATCAGTAGTTTGGTCATTCCATTTCCTAAAGACAGTATTGCATTATTAATTTTAATGAAAAGATATCTACAAAATGTGTTGCTTACTACCTCTACTTTTAACATACTTTGTGCACTTCTAAACATCTAGAAAGATTGGAAGTTTCAAGTGGACTCAACTTTGTTCACTATATACACAGCAGTGCTGAATAAACTACATACATGTAACAATAGTTATATCTGAAAGTGTCTTCTAAGTAGGAGCATTATGGTCTTGAATCTTTCATTTCTTCCAATTTTTTTTCTTCTTGTCACATGAGATATAGGCACATGTGTCACTCAAATGTGATTTTACAATTACACTTTCAAAAGTCTTTTTCAGAGGACAGCCTTTCTATAAAGTTTAACACAAAATATACAAAATGCGTTAGTTTACTAACTCTAATATTTTTTTGAGACAAGGTCTCACTCTGTAGTCCAGCCTGGCCTTGAACTCAGTATGCAACCTAGGCTGGCCTCAAACTCACCTCAATCTTTTTGCCTCAGCCTCCCAAATGCTGTGATTACAGGTGTGTGCCACCATACCCAGAGAGTACTAACATTACTTTTGTCATATATTGGCAACCTTTTTAATATCTACAGACTATATATTATAAAATTAGGGCTCATATGTCCAGTATGTACACTATATAAACAGTGTAGCAAAGTTAAATGAAATTCATTTAACCTACAAGCAATGGATAAGCTGAAAATTTCTACTATACACTTAACAAAATACTTTTCACAATTTTTTCTCTCTGATCTCCTTCAACCTATTGAGCAAGTATTGACAGTATAATGTTCAGAGGTGATTTAAATATTGTTTCCAAACATAGTATTTCCCATCAATTTTAAAAAGCAATTTACAGAAAGTATTATACTACTACTTCTACTTTTAAATGTATCAAGCATTTCTAAGTATCTAGAACTAGATTTTTCATTTAAAACCTTGTCTGCTATCATACGTACTGATAAATAAAATTGTACACATAGCAATAGTTATAATCTGAGGAATCTTCTAAATATGCTCATTTTGGCCTTGAACCAGTCCTTCCTCACTTCCTTCTCTCTCTCTGCCTTCAACACAGTGAACAAGTACAGGTATTTGTAATGTTGAAGATGACTGATTCAAAAATTCATTTACAGAGGATGAACTTTTCTGTGGGTTTCAACACAAAGTTTACAAAATGTGCTATCTTTACTACTTTGTCATACACTGGAAATCTCTTTAACATCTGGGGACTAGATGTTGCAAAATTTGAACTTATTTGCCTGTTATATACACTATATACACAGCAAAACAAAACCCACAAAGCATAGAAAAAAACGATGTCTGAAAATGCCCAAATACAAGTACACTAATACACTATTTTTTGCAATTGCTCCCCTCTCACCCCTTCCAAACGATCAAGCACAGACAGTACCATATTGCTCAAGAGGTGGTTTAACCATTCCATTCCCAAAAAACAATATTTCATTTGAATTTTAGCAAAAGTATTTACAAAGTGATATTTTGCTACTTCTAAACATCTAGATATGACTAGGTATTTCAAATAAGGACTCAATTGATCCATTATATATACTTAACAGCCTTGATTAAACTGGACATATGCAAAGATAGTTGCAAGAATCTTGAAAACATGAGTATTCTAGTCCAGAATCCTTCCCTTCTCCACTAACCCAGGGGGCTAAAATGCTCAAATTTTCAGAAGACAATCTTTCCCAGGAATTTTAACACAGCATATACAAAATTTGTTAGTTCACTAACTCTACTTTTGTCGAAACTGGTGATCTCTTTAACATGTAGGAAGACTAGATGTTGTAAGGAGACTCACTTGTCCTGTACATAGCCTACGTACACAGCAAAGTAAAACAAAATGCAGAGACATAAGGGACAATGGTAACTTGCCTCGCTATAAGTGCACTAATGCAGCACTCTGTGTTTACTTTTCTTTAGAGAACCAGTGCATAACTACTCAACAGGGGGTTTGCCTATTCCCTTCACAAAACAATACTTCATGAGAGTTTTAACAAAAAGAAATTTACAAAATACATTATTTTACTACTTCAACTTTTTTTTTTTGTCTTTTTGATATAGGGTCTTGCTATGCTGTTGCAGCTGAACTTGAGCTCACTTTGTAGCCCAGGTTGGTCTTGAACTCACAATGATTTTATATATATATATATAATCCCCAAAAAACCATATACACACTTTAGGAAAAGAAAAACTTGTATAAATATTTTAATACTAGATTTATTGGGACATCATAAGATTAATACAAGTTACCTTTGGCCTCTGTAATTATAAGAGATGCTCAGAGTGGTAGCCACTAGTTTCCAGATGTTTATTAGTGCAGCAAACTGCCGCTTGGGTAACTGCAGTCATTGAGATTGCTGTACATGCATTTTCAATTTCTACTCTAGGGGCTATCAGTGTAGTGAATTTTCTGTGATATAGGACATCCCTTAGAGAGCCCCATATGAGGATAATACCACTGTTAATAAAATATTACATTTTTCTTTTCTTAAAGTGTATATACATTTTTTGGCAGACTATATGTAGTAATGAGAACCAAAATGCACACACAAAACAATAGTTACAATGCAAACAACATCTACATGTAGCCAGTCTGGTACTGGACCCTTTCTTCTCACTGCCTTCTGCTCCATGTCCTCTAACCCACAGAATAAATGTGGACTAATATCACTGCTAAGTGTTGCTTCTCCAGATAGTCTAATGAATTCCATTTCAAAAAGTCACTTCAGAAGATGTTTCCTTTCAGTCATTTTTAAAAAACAAATGGGCGTTTCCAAGACATGTCATTTTTTTATCATACATTGGCAACTTCTTTACACCTATATTTCCAGACGCAGCAAGTTTTCTTTTAAAAGGTAGGGGAGAATGTTGACAGCAGCTTTTTCATATTATATACACAGATCTTCTAAAAACAGCCAGTAGGGCAATTACCACTGGGAGCCAGTAGCCAGTATGGGCTTGGAGAACCAGCCAGTCATGCTACCATGTGCCTGCTGCCATCAAGGGTATCTCAGTGTAGTGGTGTATGTCTGCAGAAGCCTGCCCTGTACTCCACCACCTCATTGGGAATCTAGGTCAGGAGAAACCCAGGTGCCTGGCCCATTCCCCTATATCACAGATGGGCAGCCAATGCAGGAAGCATCTGAGACCCCACAACCAACTCATCCAGAGGAACCCAAGAAAATGTAAAGATGAAGTAGCAAAAGGCAATCTCAGACCTCCAGCCCACACAGAACAAGTCCAGGAGACATAGATATGGAACAAAACGGAAGTCACACATCTGACACTTCAGAAGGGATAGCAACTGAAGAAACAACTTCATGAGGCTGCAAAAGGAATCAGATCAGAAATAATAACTCAGGTAAAAGAAGAAATCACAAACATCATGAAAGAATTGCTGAGCATTTCCAAAGAAGACACAGTTAAAAAAAAGAGGAGCATAGGAAAATGGTGGAAACCTTGAATGAACAATATAGAAAGGAATTACAATCCATGAAACAGACTCAAATAGATATCCAGGAAATTAAAAACTCCATTGAAAGCTGGCAAAACCACTTGAAATTTCGAGACTGAAGATAGATTTTCAGACCTGGAAAACAGGATAGCAGGTAGAAATCCTGAAAGGGAAGATCTCTTAAAAGTAACAAGAAATCAGGAAATAACAATTCAATGACTGCAAGATGACACAAAGAAAAATATAATAAAGACTGATAGGTGTCAGTGAAAAAGCAGGGATCACCACCGACATAAAAACACTATTCACAGAAGTAACAGCAGAAAACTTCTCAAGCATGGGAAAAAGACCTGACATACAGAGAAGTAAGGCATATACAACTCCAACTAACCATAACCAAAATAAATCTACACCCAGACATATAATAATCAAGATCCCAGAAGTTCAGCACAAGAACAGAATATTAAAGACTGCTAGAGAAAAAACAGATCACCTATAAAGGAAAACCCATCAGAATCATGGCAGACTTCTCAATACAAACCATCAAGTTAAGAGGAGCTTGGAGTGAAGGGTTTCAAGTCCTGAAAGAAAACAACTTACAACCCATATTGATGTACCCTACAAAACTATCTTTAAAAATTAATAGAGAAATAAGGCACTTCCATGATAAAGAACAACTAAAGAAATTTGTGACCACCAAACCAACCCTATGAAAGGTGCTGGAGGATATTCTAGAGAGAGATAAAGATAATCATGGTTCCAGAAATTGCAGCAGAGGGAGATTGCTGAGCAGGGCAAGCAATTGTACAGAGGGAAAGAGTAAGGGGCCAATGACAGGAGGATAGCATAGCAGAGATGAGCCAGTGCATGTCGGTCATAACTATTAATGAAGATAGCCTCAACTGATGATAAAAAACTGCAGGCAGTGTAGTTTGGGAGACAGGAACTATCAATATGCTGTATACAAGAAACACATTTGATTCAAAAGAAAATTCATGAACTGAAGGTCAGAGGAGAGACAAAAATGTTCCATGTGATGGGGCCCAGAAAAAAAGCAGGGGTAGCTTACTCACCAACTGCAGAATGGATAAGAAAGATACAGTGTTTTTGTATGATGGAAATATACCCAGCTATAAAAAAGGATAATCTCAAGGCTTTTGTAGGTAAATGGATGCAACTTGAGATCATGCTCATGGGTAAAATGGTCCAGACTTATGTGGGTGAATATCATGTTGTCTCCCTAATATAAAAAACTGAAGAAGTTAGTGGGATCCAAAATGTATCAGAGATATTGTGAAAGTGAAAGGGGAGGAAACCACTAATAAGGGAAGGTTGTAGCTATTGTTAATTTCCTGCTGTCTTGTTTTGAAGTCCTGTATTGTTTTCATTGTTTTGTTTTGTTTTGTTTGATTTTATTATGTCTGATAGTATGGGCAGCTATTTGGAAGATAACAAAATATATTATGATAGTCATTGTTGATTTTCTATTACCTTGTTTTGAAGTCCTGTATCACTTTCATTGTTTTGTTTTGATTGGGTTTATTCTGTTTCATTTTGTTTTGTTTTATTCCCTTTAAAATTAAAAAGACAAGACAAGAAAAGAGGCCAGTAACTCTTCCCAAAGGGTGGTGGTCATTTCCAGTTAGCCAAGTGTGGAATGGTAACTGTGCTAAGCATTCCACCCATCCTATGCTTGGGCTCCTTCACCTTCCAGGACACTGAGACTTTTATTTCTCCTAGCAACAAGGAGGTGTGACTTCCTCCACTAGGGACACACTAGTCACCCCAGGACTAGCGCCCAATCTGTGCCATCCTGTGGCTGGAAGTTGTTGGACTAGATAGGGAAGCTGCCATTCTTCTCGCCAGGCTATGCTGCGGCAGCTGTGAGGCACTATGATCTCCACAGCTGGTGGGAGGGGCTCACCTGTGTTTCAAAGCCTGGCCCCGCCCATGGGGGGGTGCCTGAGGCATGGTCCATTTCCCCACCCTACCCACTTGTGTGGCCAAAGGCCTGGAGGGCCCTGGGGGAACAGGTCGTGCTCCATTTCTCATTGTGTTCTCTGCAGGGACTTGTATTTATTATCTTAAACAGATTTGTTCATTGCTGAATTATGTAGATTTATGCTTTACTTTTTACATTACTTTTATGTATTTTCCACATGTCATCAGCTCTTTAACTCTCCAATGTTTTTAAAGAATATATGTTTTAAAAGAGCTTTAAATTTTGCCTTAATTTTTGAATTAAAATTGTCATACTATTTTAAAAATAAATATTCAAAAGTATTTCATATTTTTAATTGATTTTACCATCCACCGAAAATTCTTACTAGAATGGATGCATTTTAGTGAGCATAGTATGTGTACAAGACAGGACATATGAGTTTATGTTCATAGATAGATGAGAAGGTCCAAGAAGTTAATGAGTAAAAATTGACTACCGATTTTAGAAAATACTCCTGATTTAAATACTCTTAAGTACGTAGTTTGGATGCTGTGTGCTGCTAGTCCAAGGATGATCACTTGAAAGTTTTCAGGCATCAACCAATCAGTAGGATGGTGATCAACTTTAAACTTTTCTTGTTGTAAGATGAACACCTTTGTGATATTCTTATCTAGCTTGTACACTGGCTCTAAAGATAATTATTGTGGAATTTAAAATATTTTTCATTGGTGATAATATGGTTATCTTTGGATGTTATGTTTTCTGACATAACTTTCAAGACGAGAGATTTGAAACTAGCAAAATACATTTGTAATTAAAGAAACAACTAAAAGTTGTACTTGAGCACCAAATGGATCATTTTTCAAATTTTTTACCTCTCTGCTTATATCCAAGAAGGCATCTGAATCCTATTAGGTCTGACTGTAGAATTTAAAAAGTAGGATTACCTCATCTTGCCATGCTTTCCAACTATGTATTTCTGTAGGTCTCTATTGGCCCTTCTTTGGTGATCCAGATTAATAAATTACTAAATGGAGTGGCCTAAAATAATAGAATAAAGATCTTAGGCCACATTCCTTGTCTGCTCTTCAGGTTCTCAGTTTTGAAAAGGTTCTTTAACCTGATAGATAAACTGATGTGGTACTGCCATCTACTGGGAGAAGGGGAAATACTGTTTTTGATGCGTTGTACTGCTCTTTTACATGACCTCCTGCTGCGAAGAATGCAGGAAATTGAAATAAAAGAAATGGCATTTTGATATACTACCCATCTAAGAATAAAGAATGGAGAAATGAAGCACAAAGAGGTAAAAAAAGAAAAAGGTGATCCTAAAAATGTGAACTTTATATTTTTAGACCTCCATATTCATCTCTCTACTACAGTTAATCTTATTATTTTTAATTTTGATTAAATGATCTACAAAAGAAAATATTTCAATTGCATAGAAAACTAATCAGAACAACATGGCTGTGTTTGAGTATGTTTCACAAAACTAAAAATCCATAGACTTGTCAAATCCTGAAATCATGTCCAAACTAATGGTCCAAAAGGGCCCAATTTTGCCTCTGATGGTCAGGTTCTGAAAAGACTTATTACAAAAGTGGGTACAGCTACCACTAGCAGCAATGGCTGAGCAGTAACTGAAAATTTGCCTCTCCATAAAAGTAGAGAAAACCTGCAAAATTTGTCAGAATGGATTTTTCAGAATATTGGAAAGTAAGTCTGCTTCTCAGAAGAACATATTTGAGAAAAACAGCTGAATCTCAGATAGCACAGCAAATTCTATGGCATTTTCACTTGTACTAGTCCCACCACATAGTCTTGATCTCAGCAGTAAGTAGTTTTAAAAGATAACATCTCATATCTGTGGTATCAGAAGGAGGCAAATTGGGCATGAGTACTTCTAAGCCTCATTCCTAAAGATTGTCCTTATCTGAGAGGTCAGTGAAGACTTATCTTTATTGACTTGTCCCAGAGATCACCCAGTGCCAAAAGCCTGTCCCTAAGAAGAGTTCATCAAAAACACTTCTAGATGAGTGTTTTAATGTAGTGGCTACCAGAGGTGGTTTATAACAGTTTGAGCAAACAATGACTAATTTAAACTCTTAAAAGGAAAAGTTAAGAAACAAGATGTCCTTAGGAGTCTGAAAAACTCTGGCCTACTTCTCAGTCTAGAAGGACTGGCATGCGTAGAGGTTTACAAATGCACAGGAAGTAACTAAGAAGGCCCTAATCTCTCACCTCTGGCTGGCTTTTAGTGTCACAGCAGAAAGTGAACATTGAGGTTGGGTTGTAAACAGCCTATTTGAGTACTGAGGTCATACTCCAGCATGGCAAAAATGGAGAGATTATTGGTTCCAGTACTGAGGAATGTCTCTCAGTTCCAGCAGTTGACAACTAAGCAAACAGATTAAATATTTGAGGGGCTACACATGACCCCGAATAGAGATCTTACTGAATTAGTTAAGAAATATCAATAACCACTTAACAGTTTACCCCAAGAAAGCTTCACTTGGGCAGTGTATTTGTTTGCATACTGACTATCCCAAGCATTGCTCAGGCAGGAGTCATTCCAAACAGTTGATTCTTGTATTGAAAAATTTTGATAAAATTGTTGTTTTATATTTCCTGTTATATTGTCTTATAAAATTTAATGAAAAATATGCAAGTTTTGGTCATCCTGCATTTAAATAATTAGACTGGTAAGTGGTTAAATGAACAAACACAACCCCACAACAAACTCTTGGGGGAATGAGAGGACTGATTTCCAGAGTTGGCACATTATATTATTAAAATGTATACTAAGAAAACAAAGTGAGAAACGTGAAGAAACAAGAAGTATGACCCGTAACAGAAAACAAAAACAATGAATATGGAATGGGGTGGGGACACCTCACAAACCTCAGGCTGTAAAGATACAAGGAGAAAACTGTAACTTGCTGAAGTCTAAAACTGTGATCCTGGAAAGAAACTACTCTTTCAAAAATATAGAGGACTATTTTTAATATTTATCTCTTTTTTCTTTTTTCCTTCTCTTCATTGGGTTTTAGGAATTTGGTTTTTTTCCCCTTCCTCTATTTTTCTTTTCTATTTTCTTTTTTCTTATTTTTCTCTCTTTCCTCCTTTTTCTTGCTTGTTGTTTTCAGTTAACTTTTTCTAATCCTATCAATTTCTTTTTACTCCTTATTAGGATCCTTCATGTCACTTTGTTCTCCTCCTCATCTTTCTGATTTTTTCTTCTTTCATTTTCCTCTTTCCCTCCATCTTTACTATTAAAGTTTTCTAGTCTTTAGATAATTAGTTAAACTATGCTGTTACCATTGAATTCTTTGCTTTTGCTGGTGAGGGTACATTTGTACCATTTAGTAAATATTTCATGTATGGCAGTATTTGGTTTATGTAATGTTTGTATTATAATTATGGGTTTTTTTATGATTGATGGTGGTACAATATTGCTTCTTCTAGTGTGTCAGTATCCACTTTGTCTTTGATGCTATTACTGCTGTTGATTTCATTGTGATTGCCATGGTGGCATGGTTATTGCTGCTAATTGGTATTTTCTGTATGTCCATATCTGGTTTGCTTTAATGTCATTAACAATACTGTGGCCTACTCTCAGAGAACTGGACCAGTTATATCTCATCCTTGCCTCAAAAGTTAATGGAGAGGGTTGGCTTTTGAGACAGAGTAAAAGGTCTATAGTTGTCTATGCTCAAAATGCAGACACTACTAGCAATTAAGTCTTCCCAGTATAAGTGCCCACAGACCCAAGCACAAAAACAACAAACAAAATGATAGAAGCTTGAAGAGACAAGAAAATAAAATGCCTCCAAAAACTCCCAACTCCTTCAAAGCTTATCCCAAAGAGAGGAGGCAATCAAAAGCCACACAGTTGAATTGCTTAAAATGATAAAAGAGTAGGTTAAAAAGATCAGTAAGGTGCCTGACAAGTTCAGAGAAGATATAATTCAACAGATAATAGACTTTAATAAAAAAGATGATCAATGAGTTTACAAGACACTAATAAAAAAACTGGATGAACTAAACAGAGCAATACAAAATATGAATGATCAGGTTGGCAAAGAATCTGAATTCATGAAAAGGTACCAAACAGAAATTCAACAGATTAAAAACTTTATTTAAAATGTAAGCAGAAGTGGCCAAGATGAAAGCAGTGTTAGAAGTAGAGGATAGGGTTTATGTTGGTGACCAATTACTCAAAGATACCTTGAAAACCTGAAAAGCTGGTCTGGCAGCTGCTATGTGACTAATCTAAGATTAATTGGAATTAGTGAAAAATCAGAAGACAACACAACTGACATAAAAAACCTGTTAACAAAAATAATAGCAGGAAACTTTCCAAATATGGAGAATTTAACATACGGATAAGTGAGGTATATTCAACACCAAATAGCCACAATCGGAAAAGAAATTCTCCATGACACGTTCTATTAAAAATCCCAGAAGTTCAATGGGTAAACTCACTAGAATTACAGTTGACTTTTCAGCATAAACCTTAAAGGCTAGGAGAGCTTAGAGTGAAGTGTTTCAGCCCCCAACCTCCCCAAAGCTCAACAAATAATAAACAAACAAGAAACACCTGCAACCCAGACTGATGTATCCTGCAAAACTATCTTTCAAACTTGATGGAGAAATAATCTTTCCATGACAAAGAGCACCTTTAAGAAATTCATGACCACCAAATCAGCACTCCAAAAAAATTATCAAGGATATCCTAGAAAGAGACAATAAAGCCAACAATGTCAAAGAAATCTAATAAAGGAAATCAGTAATAGGAAAATAGTGCAATGACAAGAATAAATCAAAACCTATCAGTAATAACTCTCAGTGTGAATGGTCTCAATTCCTCAATCATGAAATACAGATTGACAGAATGGATGTACATAAGAAACAGTTAATCAAATAAGAAATTCATACACTAGAAGCCAAAGGATAGAAGACAATACTCCACTCAATGGCAAGTTCAAAACTGTTAGGAATAGCTGTCTTATCTTCAGACAAAGTGAACTTCAAGCCAAAACTAATCAGAAGAGGCAGAGTCACTATATATTGGCAAAGATAACAATTCAACCAGAAGAGATAATGATTATAAACATGTGTACTGAACACTGGCATATCCAATTTCACAAAAGAAACACTACTAGACAGAACTTATTAACTCATATTTATAGTTGGAGACCTCATTACTCCACTGTCACAAATTGACCAACTAGATACAAATAATCAATGAAGAAAATCAGAGTTGAACTATACCTTTGAACAAATGAACCTAATACCTACAAAATGCTTTACCCAACAACAACAGAATGTACATTCTTTCCAGAAGCACATGGAACTGTCTCCAGAATAGACCACATGCTAGCCTATAAAGTATGCTTAAGTAAATGCAAAAGAATTGGAATTATACCATTCATATTATCAGATCATAACACAGTGAAGCTAGAAAGTATGCAAATGTACAAAAATTAAACAATATACTCTTGAATGGGTCACAGAAGGAATCAAGGAAGAAGTTAGATAGTTTCTAGAATCAAACAATTATGCCAGCAACAGGATCCTAAGAAGAAAGTTTTTAACTGTGAATGCCCACAGCTGTGATTTTCCTATAACTGTGAAGACAGGGGTATGGTCTGCCATAAGGCAAATTTTTACTTGTCAACACCTACACCCTTCCTCCATTCATATGCTTTCCAAAATGCTTTGCCCACTTATCTAATCTATACCTACAATACTGTCAATTAGAAATGCCAAATATGTTCATGAATTGTATTAAATAAACACCATGAAGCTATAGTTCTTATTATATGTTGTAGTATAAATGTGTTCATCACACATAGTCTCTCTCTCTGTCTGTCTCTGCCTTTCTGTCTGCCTGCCTCTTTCTCTGTTTATATATTTGTGTATATCTATCTCTATCTCTATCATCTATCTCTCCCTTTCTAAATAATTTGAGTATGACTAGACTCAATGTATAAGAAAAACAATAGAAAGGGCAAAACCTTTTCAAGAAAGAGAATAAAAAAGTAAAAGAGTAATTAAAATATCAATTCAAAAAATGCAAGAACAAACATCTGATAGAAGGGGTAGACCTGGCTTTTGTAATTGTCTATAAAGCAAAAATTGGATAGTATGCCTGTTACGGTTTATGGTCCTGTGGCCCCGCCAAGTCTCTTATAATCATGGCATGGACATGGCTAAGTCTGGCATTTGTGATTGGTTTGTTGTCTAGCACTGGGATTGGCAATGTGAGTGCTGCACCCGCCCAGGGATGGAACCCACATACAGTGTAAGGGCAAGAAGAAGGCGTGTTCTGTCTTGCAGGTTCGCGCTTTGTTGTTTGCAGCAGCCAACATGAACGGCTGGCCCTCAGCAACACCACCCTGCCTTGCCGCCAGCCGAGTATGGACTGAAACCTCCAAGAACTGAAAGAAATAAAAGTTTCCTTCCTTCATTTTGGGCGTCAGGTATTTTGTCTCAACAAGGAAAGAAAAGTAACCAAGACAATGCCTATCATGCCTGTCATGTATTACTGCCTATTATGTTTTCTACCATGTGTAGCAAACAAATCAGTTGGCTGGTTGTTTTACACAATCTTACTCCTCAGGCTCCTCCTAGTCTTCTTAAAGAGATCAGAGGTCTTTTAACTGGTGATGAGCCTTAAGGAAAAAAAAAAGTGCTAATTTTGTAAATGACTACTATAGTCTGAATAGTTGTGTCTGCCTCTGTCCCATGCTGCCACCACGAAGTTCAAAAGTATTGAAATGCAAACCTGTAAGGCTAAATTCAAATATTACCCCTAAGTAATCACCTCTGGGAGGTGATTCAGTTATGAATGTGTAACTTCATGAATAAAATTAATGTCATTATGGTAGAAGCCCAAGATAGCATCCTTGCTCCTTGCACAAGGTAAGGTTACAATCAGAAGATAGCTATTGGTGGACTAAGAAGTCAGCACTTCCTGAACATAGAATCTGTCAGTGTTTTCACTGTGTACTTCTTAGCTTCTAGAACTGTGAGAAATAAATTTCTGTTGTTTATAAACCACCTCTCTATTTTGTTTTAGAAGCTTCAAGCACTTGAGACAATTATAAATTTGGGCAGGAGATACCTAAAGGAAATAGCACAAAGTCTTTTGTGGAACCATCCCATATAATCTCATGAGAATTTTACAATGAAACCAATAGGAAACTTCCATTCTTCAGGATAATGCCTAAGGTAAGAATGATTGGACTGAATATGTTTAGTGTAGAAATACAAATCTAGTGTTTCTACAATCAAATATAGTAAAATTCTCTAAGTAAACATTATAGTACTTGTTGTAGACATTTTACCATTTATGTCCCCTTCCCATTTGACCTACCTCTTTGCTTCATATTATCTATTTGCTTAGTCTTTATGTTTTGGGTTCTCATATAAGGGAAATCGTGTGATATTTAAGCTTGTACCAGATTTATTTCACTTAACATTATGATCTCAATGAGCCAGGTGTGGTGGCACACACCTTTAATCCCAGCACTGGGGAGGCTGAGGCAGGAGGATTATTGTGAGTTCGAGACCAACCCAGGCTACAAAGTGAGTTCAAGGCCAGCCTGAACTGCATAGTGAGATCCTGTCTCAAAAAATAGGGATGAAGATTTAGCTCAGTGGCATAAATGCCTGCCTGGCAGGTGCGAGGTTGTGAGTTTGATCCCTGGTACCAAAAACAAAACAAAACAAAACAACATTATGGTCTTGATGAATATCCATTTTCCTATAAATAACTCAGTCTTTACTAGTTATAATATTTTTCTTTAAAAAATTCAAGCCTAAAGGGAAGGAGGAGTAAGTCAGAGTCATATTGTCATGATCAATTAAACATTTAAGAATTTTCATATAAAAAATGAAGAAGTGTTAGATCTACATTATTTTGCCCAAACATGTAAATTAATGACATTAAACTATTAATTTTGTTCAGCTTCTACACTCAACATTTAGATTAGGTACTATTGAAACAAAGAAAAAATGAAGATATCTCTCTTTGGTGTCTATCTTTCTCTGATGGAAAGATAGTTTGTACTGTTGAATGTTGATGGAGAAGAACATCATGTGAGGATTTTCTTCTCTCCAATTGGTCTGGTCATCTTAGACAATCTTTTCCTGACATACTGTTATGAATTAATTAATTAGTTGCCTTGGGACCCAATTAGCTTGGTGAAAGCTGGCTAAAACCTCAACTGCTAGGAAATATTGAATTCCCCTGCACTAATTTAGTGGTCCCAGTGGGATCATTTTAGATTATATTTAAAAAATTCTTAACATTTAAAGAAATGTTATGAAAGCAGTATATGTACATAGTGTAAATGGCTCACTTTAATAGTTTTATGAGGTGTAACATTCTTCTTATTGGTATATTTAAAGTTTAACATCATTGGACAACATAGTTGATCATTAGCTTAGACTTTCCATAAACTACTAATAAAATTATATTGCAACTTTCCTCAAGTGTATGTGGGATTAGGTAGCCAATCTCACACAGCAGATATGCAGAAAAAGAGCAATAACACAGAAACTGTCTCATTAGATTACCTTCCAGCTTTGGAAAGGTGTGGAATCTTGTTCAGTCAGTTGTTAGATAGTGCAAGTGCAGATAAATACCTCATAGAAAAAGGGGAAAGAGATTTAAGTAAAACAAAGAATAGGGTTGCTGTGACCAAATCCTACCTTTTGTCTATGTGAAAGAGCTCAGTGTTTCAGTGAATTGATTCCATATTAAAATTCAATATATGCCTTAGACTAAATAAAATATAGTTGCTTTTAAAACATAAAAGAAAGAGGAAGTCATTTGGATTGGTCAGGGAGACTGAGTTGTCAAGCTAAGTGAAATATATGAGATCAAAACTGGACTTTTTTTAAATGCTGGGAATTATACCTTTAGCTCCTATGTTAGCACAGCAGGCTTTTGTTTTGCTTTGCTTTGTTTTCTGTAATAATTTCTAATTTATTCTTATTTCTCGTGTGAGACAAATGAGAAAAAGAGGTCAGAAGGCTTTGTGTTTTAATAGCCTTGTTACACACAATTTTATGTCCATGAACATGTTACTTTGCTTCTCTGTGCTTCAGGTTATCTAGTTGTTACACAAGTATAATAAAATAGCTGAGTAATTTAGCAGTTATGAGAACAAATTGAATTAAATTTACAAAGACCTTAGAACAATGTCTGGAATGCTCAAAAAATATAAAACAAATATACTTGCTTTAAACAAATATATAAAACGAAAGTAAGCTTGTTAATGTTGGGAAAATATGTATAAAAGAAGTTTTAATATCTTCAGATAGAAAGCTCTTCCTGAATAACTTGTAACTCAAGGACTATAAAGAAAAAGAACAACCATTTTAACGTACGAAAATTTAAAAAGTCTGTGCAGTAAATGACCATAAGAAAAATGCAAAGGCACACGAGACTGGGAAAAACCTTAAAACATATAGTGAAATATTTTCAACGTGGAAAGATTTAAATGTTAAAAACCCAGTGGAAAATAAGCAAAGAACTTAAAGAGGCAATATAAAAAGCAGAGATACATACAAGTGGATAATAAAGATAGCCCAAAACAAGCAAGTTCTCTAATGATCATGGGTAATTCAAGTAAATGAAAAACATGATTAACTCAAAAAGGGATTGTTTAGTGATGGTTTGAGTAAGAATGAACATTTATGTGCTGTTGATAAAAGAATATAATTTTCAAAAATTATTGGTAATTGACAAAAACTTACCAAAATCTTTAAATAACTGGATCCAACAAATACAGTCCAAAGTATCTCTTTCCAAATATGCACATAGATTTGTTTGTTGCAGCATTATTTATATTAAGGATAATTGAAGTCAAATTATTGCACAATTGAAGTGGAATAGTCAAGTAAATGACTGTCCCTTCATATTCTAGGATATTGGGCACCCATTAAATTTAATGAAGTAGATCATTACCATCTTCTAAAAATATTCATGGTATGTTAAGTGATGCTGAGTGAAAAAGCAGGTTAAAGAAAAAGAATGATTATGGTGAATAAAATATAATTGATTATTTCCAAGAAATTAGATTTAAGGAACCAGAGGGTGGAAATGAGATTATTAAACATCTTTTTATTTCTTCTTATTCCCCTCTCCCTTCCTCTCTCCCTCTTTCCCTCCAATCGCCCCTACTTTTCTCATTTTAATATTAACTAGGTATTTAGGGTTAATTATGTTACATCATATCCAAGATTTTTATTAGTTTGGATCAAAGGGAATTTGTCTTAGCTCAGTTCCTGCTATGGTTTGTATTGAAAGGGTGATTCTTGCCATTATATCACCAGGGGATAATGTTGATAGACTAGTTCATCGGATTACATAGAGAACAGGGCATTTAATCACTTAAAATTTTAGATGAAAATCAGAATTTTCCATGTGTACAGAAATAAGACTTTTAAGTATTATTTCTCATTTATCAATAAAAATTTTGAGATGGGTTCAAATATAGGAGATACTTTAATTCCTAAAAGTTGACATTGTTTTGAATATGAGTTTTATTAAGGACTTAACCAAAAGAGTGACCCGATTTCTTGCTCCAGATCCTTCTAAATCTTAAAGGTATATTTAGCTTTTCCTAATATTGGCTTATTTCTTTTTGAGGTCTATGGCTAGTGTCAGAGAATTTTTTAAATTAATTTCCTGCTTCAAACTTACCATTAGCTTTTCTAGCAACTATAGTTCAATTACAGCACAAATTGACCTATGTATTTTATTACAGTAAAACAGGACATTGTTTTTTCTAAATCCATGGCCCCAAAACAGAACACTTTTGAATGAGATTAACATGAAGGGGATTCTTTTGGAATACACCTTACAGAAGGAAAAAAATTGAGAAAAAAAGCCTCGTACAGAGTAAGATCTCCTAACTACAGAAAGGAGACCCTATAGTAGTGCTCTACTATCAGCAAGAATTTTGGATGTATCAGAAGAGTTTTTTAGAAAACCCCCAAAGTCCATTTTAATGTCACCAGAATAATGTAGATGAGAGACTAAGATAGCCATAAATATACATGTCATAGTTTATTTCTACCTGTAGTTTATTTGGATATTTTTATGAATACTTATTTTGTTATTTTTAAGTGTAGACACAATTAGACTAGAAAGGTATGAGGTGACTTAAGGAAAGTGGCAAAAAAGGAATCCAAACAGCAAAACTCTGACAGCTCTCAATGGACAAAAATGCCTTTGTAGAAGTACTAGGATCCAACTAGGAGACTGTAACCCTGGCAGAGCACATGAGCAAGGAAATCCACTTTGATAAAGCAAGCCTTCATCCAGGTGGCAGCTTCACTGATCATGTCACGGAAGACAGTTATAAACCTTAATCAGTCCTAACCTCTGATACATGTGGCTACAGGCCTATTTGGCCTTGGCTTGCCGCCAGCATTATCTTCCAACCAACTCAGGAGACATGGATGTCTGTGCCTTAGGGAGCAGGTCGGCTGAACTCATTCCTAGCTGTGAACTCTGAAATGACCAGTGACTCATCCCCATTCCCTCTTAGCCATGGTCTAGGAGAGGTTCTCTTGTCTTGGGAGCAGTAGGACACATGCCCCTGCCTGCCCTCTAACTGTGGTCTGACTGGGGTCCTGAAGCAACCCTATGACTTGGTTTCATCTCCTCTCAGTTATGATGTGAGAGCAGTTCTACCTATCCAGAGGTAGAACATCTACCCATCCACTCAGTGGCAAGGCAGGATCCACACACGCCACTGCTCCAACATCCTAGCAGCACGATTGCCAATTTCGGATCCTAGGAGAGACTCAGAAGCAGCCACATGACTGGGCTTTAATTCTACTTGACTGTAATTCCAGAGCAACTCCACTAGCCTGGGAAATCAACAGAAGACCTTTACCTGCTGAAACTAGTCTGTAAAGAATGGAAAAGCTGTTTGTTTCTTTAGATGCACAGACAAAAGATGCATGACATATGAATCATGAAGAATCGGGCAAACATGCTACTAACAATGGAATAAACAAAGCACTAGTAACTGACTCCAAAGAAATGGAGAATTACCTGACAATGAATTAAAAACAAATATTTTAAAGAAGCACAATGAAGTACAAGAGAACACAGGAAGCTAAATAGAACCAAGAAAATAATTTATGAGCAAAATGAAGAGTTTATAAATAAATGGAAACCATATAAAAGAAACAAATTCTGAACCTGAAAAATATATTGAAAAACTGCAGAAGAAAGAATTAACAAATTCAAAGACATAGTATCTGAAATCAGGCAACTAGAGGATCAAATATAAAATGGAATTAAAACAGAGCAAGAAAGTGTTAAGGCTCTAGGGTACACTATCAAATATATGAATGTATAAATTATGAGACTATTGGAAGTGATGAGAGATAGTAGCAGAAAGTTTATTCAAATGAAATTGACAGTTTTCTAAATCTTGAGAGGAATATTGATACACAGATTCTTTAAGTAACTCCAAGCAAGATCTATTCAATAAAAGATGCAATTATGTATGTGCCATACAATGATAGTTTCGTTAACAATGAACAATGGTGGTAGTCCCATAAGATTATAATGGAGCTGAAAAATTCCTCTTGCTTAATGAGTACACAACTAAAGAAGAGATAAAAGAAAAGGGAACTGCAAAGGAGAAAGAAAATCTCTCAGGAAAATCCACAGTGAGATGATTACCAGAAACTTTTGCAGACTTCAGAAAATTCTTTAAGAAGTTGGAAAACATGTAGCAATAATGTACTGCATGTTTCAAAAAAAATTAGAGGAAGAAATTTTGAATGTTTCCACCATAGAGAAAAGATAAATCATGTGAAAAGATAGATATGTGTAACCTGATTTGAACAGTACACAATGTATGTGTTTTGAAATATCACATGATAACCCGTAAGTATGTACCTTTTCATGTGTCACCTGAACAAAGGCTTGCAATCACAGAGTCCAACATTGAAAGGTAGTCTTTAATAGGAATGTTTACAGAGCTTTATCTGCTTATAAGCAAATCTGAGTTAGTTTTCTCTCACTGTGACAAAATATCTGAGAGACATAAACCTAAAGGAGAAAAGGTTTCAGTCCATAATTATTTGACTCCACTGCTTGGTCCTGTGGCAAGGCAGACATCCTGGTAGGGAGAGTGCAGCAGAACAAAGCTGCTCATCTCATGGCAGGGGTGGTGAAGACAGAGAGAGGATGAGGGAGAAGGAGAAGGAGAGGGAAAAGTAAGTAAGAGGAGGGAGAGAGGGAGAGAGGGAAGATGGAAAGGGAAGGGGAGGGGAAGGAGGAGGGAGAGAGGGAGAAGGAGGATAAAGGACCTGGGACAAAACGGACCCCTTACCAAGGGCACTCCCCCAATGAACTACTACTACCTCCAACTAGACTCTATTTCTAAAACTTCCAGAACTTCCCAAAAGTCCATTAAGCTATGAAATTATACATGGATTAATCCATTGATGAGTTCAGAGCTCCTATGTCCCAATCACCTCTCAAAGGCCCCATCTCTAAACCTCAATGCATTAGAGATGAAGGCTTTTACACATGAGCTTTTGGGGGACATTTAAGAACCAAACTGTACAGAATATATGATAAAAAACCAGAAACAAAGCAAGCAAACCACCATGGACCTATTTCTGAAAAGAGTGATAACTCTGTAAGAGACTCTCAGGAAGCCCTTTCAGATTCCAGAAGAAGGCACAGTTATCACGGGAGAGGACAGCTCCGTCATGTTATTGACCCTGAAAACCTTCTATGGATCAGGATGCTGGAGCAGCAGACAATGATCCCATGTAGGCCTATGGTAATATATGTTTGTGCCTTTAGCAAAAAAGTTTTAAAAATTAAAAATTTAGAAAAAGAACTTACAGAATAAGGATGCGAACAGAAATATTCTTGCACATCTGTGTTTTTTGTATGATGTGTTTCTGTTTTAAGTTGTTACAGTAAGAGTCAAAAGGTTAAAAATATTTAAAATGTTTTAAAGTAAAAAGTTACAGAAAACTAAGGTTGAATTTGTATTGAATCCACAAAATTGATAACTTTACTGTGGCCCACATGTACAACATTTATGAAGTGTACAGCAGGGTGCAGAGAGGTCCCCAGTCTGCACATTTACCATCTCTCTTTCACTGACTCAGAGCAACTCCATTACTGCAAGCTCAGTACATGTCCTGTACAGGCGCACTTTTCTAAAAATTTTTATACTATATTTTTATACCTTTTCTGTGCTTCAATATGTTTCAATACCATTGTGTTACAATTGCCTGTAGTATTGAGGACAGCAAAATTGTGTACTGGTTTGTAGGCTAGGTGTGATAAGCTATTGCATACGCCTGCAATATGTCGTAAGGTATACATCTGGTTTGTATACACATTGTCTGTTAGTGCAATGAAGACAAAGTTCCCTACCTACACATTCCATGGGACGTATCGCTATGATTGAGGGACACATTGCAATCAATTTTGTCAAAAAAGTCAAAGTCACAAACACTTTTCTTTTTTTTTTACTTAGTCAGGGGACATTAGGACAATTTTATTTATTTATTTATTTATTTATGTATTTATTTATTTATTTTGGTGGCACTGGGGATCGAACTCACAGCCTCATGTCTACCAGACAGGCACTTAAACCACTGAGCCAAACTCCCAGCCAGAGACACCTGGTTTTTTTTTTTTTTCAGCACTGGGGATTGAACTCACAGCCTTGCGCTTGCCAGGGCAGGCGCTTAAGCCGCTAAGCCAAACTTCCCAGCCTTGGTTTTTTGAGGCAGGGTCGCACTATGTAGCTCAGGCCGGCCTTGCGCTCGAGTTGTAGCCCAAGCCGGCCTCGAACTCACAACGCTCCACCTACCTCAGCCTCCCGAGTGCTGGGATTAAAGGCGTGAGCCACTATGCCCGGCTTAGAGACACCTGTATTTAAGAACATGTCTCAGGCTGGCCTTGAATTTACTTATGTAGTCCAGAGTAGCCTCAAACTCATGGCAAGCTTCCTGCCTCAGCCTCCTGAGTGCTGGCACTATAGGTGTGCACCACCATGCCAGGCTAAAGACAGAGAATCTTGAAGTGACTGTTTCCTTGAAAAAGAGCAAACACTTATTCTAAGAGGCAGCTACCATAAGGCTATCAGAGCGCTCTCTGGTGATTATGAGTGCACAGCAGGCTGCAGTTCTGGAAGTACGTGTAAGCCCTTTGCTCTCCATGGCTGCTTATTGCTAAAAGAGGACAAATCCTGTCTCAAGCAAGAGACTTTTCTTTTGATAACGACACATGAAAAAGAATTGCCACATTCAAGTGCTATGTCTGCTTTACTTTTGGAGATGAACCCACCTAAATTGTCAAAGCCTGTACTCCACAGTTCTCCGCCCTTGTGACGCGTGGCCGGCAGGGGGCGCAAACCCGCGTCCGCGTTCTGTGAGCCGATTGGGAAACTGGACTCAGAGGATCCCTTTCCCTTTCAGGTTTTGTTACATCATTTTAACAGGGACATTCCCCAACACCCCCGAAACAGGGCTCAGGAAACACACCGATACGAATCTGTTACAGCAGTTTTGAAAAACCTAGAAAGCCCCTTTAACTTTGCTTCTTCCTGTGACGTTTCTCTCTGTAGGAACCTGGAAGCCAGAAACCATTTGAGAACCAGAGGCCCCCTGTGGATGGGCAGGTGGAACAGGAAGGCGCCGCGCGGGGGAGAGGGCGAGGCTGCTTTGGGGAGGCAGGATGGCGTCTCAGTGGCTCCGGGGAGGCAGGAGCCCGGGCAGGAGGAGCCTGGTAAACACCGCGAGTCTTCCCTCCACGCTGGCGAGGACTGCCTGCCCGCGGGTTCGCATCCCTGCTGGCCACCGGCATCGGCCAGTCACTGCTCTGACAGGAAAATGACAGTTTTTTCGTGGTTTCCAGCACTTTTCCCTTAAGTCCACAGAATTCCTGCTTTGGACAGTATTTCCTAACAAGTGGTAGAACGATTCCATAATGCTTAATACACAAATAGTATTCTGAGGTAGATTTGCATATAAAAATAAGATGACTACTCTACACCAATAACTCACTCACTGGAAGGTACAATCTTTAAAATGTTCGTGTTTGTTTAACACAACAGCCCTATGAATACTTTCACTCACCCCTACATTTGAGAAACTAAGGCCGGAGGAGGAGGCGAGTTGCTTAGGGAGGAAGTACCAGAATAGGACTTTCAAACAAAATCCTATATTAGAGGTTTGAATTCAATTCCTAAATTTTTTAAAATAGGGTTCTATTAACACTTGTTTTTAAATCTAAGCTTAGCCCCTTACAGGGCTACTTAACCAACTGAGGTTGCCCTAACTATGAGAGCAATCATATTAGCACGGTTGTCTAAGCTAATATGGTTTGATTGTTGGCATCAAAACAGATGATTTTCCAAACTACTTGGTGCCTATATTCTCTATGTTGCTGAAGCTTTAAAGATGTCATTTTGGTTAGGCAAACATGTAGCAAATGTGAAATAAAAACCCAGTCCTTGCTGAAATGTAGGCATAGCTGCCTGTGTCCAAAAACACAAATGACCCACAGAGTGACACAGAGCTTTTCCTCCAGTCCAGAATCAATTCAATGCCTCAGGGCTGCAAAAGCTGTCGGGCCGTTGAGATGCCATCCCAGAGCCTTCAGAACCGGAAGTGCTTCTTCCTATGGAATCACAGCAAGTGGGGCTCATGACGGCCCTTTAGTGGGCTTCTTTGGAGTTTCCTTTCTAAGACAAGCAATGAGCTTTTTTTAAAAAAACTCTTTTTTATTTGATTTATTAAAGACCCACCATCACTATCATTATGATGAACGTTTACAGACTGAGATATAATAGCTCTTTAGCAATACCATTCATGGTGAAGAATTCTAATTAATTACTTATGCAGGTGTGTTTTGAGAGCCCTAATCTTCAGAGAGGGTCTCAAATTTTTTTTAAATCAGTGCAGGATGCATGGACTGCAGAGGAAGGAAGAGAGTTGAGCCACCAGGGTCCACGTTTCAGTGAATGATGTTAATAAAAAAAATTCACAAAGGCTTTTCCCATGAGAAATTGTGCGATCTTCCAATATACACATTACTAATTGTGTCCTCCTAAACAGGTTCTTTTTTCTCAATTATTCAAATACTCAGACCCCACCCATGTTCCTGTTCTTCATATTATTTTTACACTGTTGATTTTTCAGAAGAATCTGCATTGTGATCAGAATTTAAGATTACTTGAGATCCACTGTCTTCAACAGTGTTCAAGGTGAAGTGGTCTCAGTGACAACCATGTTGGGAATTCTTTTGTTGCCCATACTCCTCTGGGAGATCTCTGTGCTTTCAGTATCCATGTAAATCATCTTTACTTCTTATTTTGGGAGAAAATCTGAAGGATTCTAAATCCAGAATTCAGATTTTATGGTCTGATGGAAAACCTAGCTCAACTGATGTGGCCATTTCCTGAGACCCTACCATTATTCTGGTGGACACTTTAATCATCTGTATCCTTCTTTCATGATCTCCAGTTGACTCTCTCAACCTCATCCCATTCCTGGCAAGTCATTGGAGTATTTTCAGTAGAGGAGAGTGTGTGCCTATTGCTATCTCCTGCTAGTACAATCGGGACACAGAAACCTCTAACCCAGGGTGGGCATGAACAGAAAGCAGCTCTGTGTGGGTGGGGTATTATGCAAAAAGAAAGACTGCCGTGGGCAGTTTCAGTCCACACTTTATCATTCCAATTTTTAATATGTGTGCTGCTGAAGCAAGCACTCAATCCACATTTTATGTGACCCCAACAATTCTCTCCTGCGCAAGTGTATTTCCTTAAGTACACTTGTTAGAGAGATAGTGTCTTGGTTACTTTTCCCTGGTTGCTGAGACAAAACACCTGACACACAAACTAGGGAAGGAAAGGTTTATTTAGCTTACAGTTTTTGGAGGTTTCAGTCCAGAATCAGCTGGCTCCAAGGCAGGGTGGCATGGCACAGGAACAACACTTTAAGGCAGCAGCTGAGCAAAAGCAGCCAGAGTAAAAGGGGGGTGGCCAGAGCAAGCCTCTTCTCCTCCTTTATATAGTACACAGGACACCGCACCCCCAGGGTGGGTGTAGCATCCACAAACATCCTTGCTTTCCTTTGCACAGGATGAGGATGTTTACCAAGTAAGACCCCTGGCTCCCTGCTGAGTCTCCCAGTTAAACTTTTGACCTTCTCAAATTGTAACAATGACCAGGTAACTATGCTCTACACCCCAGGATGTAGAGCTGCTGAGTTACTTAATTAAGCTGCTAGACTTCTCAAGTTGACACAATGTATAAACCGTAACAGATAGTTAGTTAGTTAGTTTGTTTGTTTGAGACCCTCTTGCTGTGCAGCCCAGGCTGGCATTGAACTCACAGTCATCCTCCTGCCTCAGCCTCCTGAGTGCTGTGGGATTACAGGTGTGCCACCACACCCAGCTCTTAAATATACTTTTATCACCACTGTGTCCTGTTATCTTTCTAATGTAAGGCTCTTTTACATTTGCTTTCTTTGTGATTCTTCTCTTCTGTGCAAAGATCTATGTCCTTCAGGACCCAGTTTGAGTCTTTTTCTCCCTCTCAAGTCCTCACGTAAGCACCTCCACTGCTGAGATTTTAGTGGCCACACAAGAATTTTCAGGAACTTACTACTTGTACATTGCAAAGTCATGCATCCAAATGACAGTGGATATTTGAGTTAGTTGGTTACTAATCGTCTTTGAGTTTTCACTTTTACGGCCTAGCATGCTTTGATCCACTTTACCTGAGAAAATTTTATTGACTTTTCCTATTTTTCAGTGCAGCAGTTCATATGACTGATACTATGATTGTTATTTTTAGGTTTCTTTATCCACAAAAATCTGGGATATGTGATTTTATTTTTAGTTTTATGAAGTGCTGGGATTGAAGCACAGAGTCTCACATATGCTACATGAGTACTCTTCTACTAAGCTTAGTAGAAGTTTAGATTTCCTTATGCTTTGAGTTTGAAAATGATGCTAATTTGAACCCTCTTCTGTGCTTTGATAAGATTGCACACTAAAGTGTGGAATATTTTTGAAAAGAAGTTTTCAATGATACAAATTTAGTGAAATAGCAAAATGACAAATTGAATAGGTACAAAGAATATATTTTATTAACCACAATTTAAATATGTACATGACATTATGTGTACAAATAAAATTTAAATCTTATAAAAAGTTTAAATAAATAAATATTAAAGTAGACAAATAAATAGATGTGTGTATCTTTACAAGGACAGCTGGAAGGTCAACTTCTTGTGGAGCAGAACACAATGTTGGTTAGTACCCCTAAAAAGAGCACACAAATAAAATAGTCATGATTGGAGCAAAAAAGAGTCTTGAAATGGCAGAATTGTGAAAGTGTGATATGGTGGATGAGAACCATTTCCATGTTAAACCAGGACTCACTCCTTAGTCCTGCATCTTTCTTGCAAGTTTTTCTGATAAAGAGAAGGATCTCAAGATTTCTGCTCTGACAACCTCCCAGGCACAAGGGCTGTATCTCTTCTCCTTCAGGTAGACAGCGATCCTGTGGAAGTATTTCCTCACCGCCAATGTGGAGTCCTCATGCATCAGGGAAGGCTCTTCCAGCCCCCCCTCCTGGGTCAGACAGGCCTGCAGGTCATTCAGCTGCTGATGGAGGCCAGTGCAGAAGGTGTCCAGCAGGCTGTTGTCCCAGGCAGCAGATGAGTGCTCTGATGTGAAGAGGTTGAAGGTCTGCCTGGTCATCTCATGGAGGACAGAGAGGGCCTGAGCCTTCTGGTTCTGCTTGGTGTCAAACACCAGCTGGGTGAAGCCAAAGTCCTGTCTATACTTCAGGCAGGAGAAAGTGGAGATTCTCCTCATTTGTTCCAGGAGACTCAAGGCACTTGTGTTCCCCTGGCTGTGGGTCTGAGGAAGGTTGCAGGCCAGAGACAATGATGACATGATGGTGAGCACCACCAGGGCCACCAGTACAGAAAATGAGCCGGCCATTGGGGATGCTGCTGATGCTGCTGGGCTGTCTGAGGTGGGTGTGTGATCCTGAGCCCCTGCCTGTGGGTTCTCTGAAGACTCTGATTTCTTCAGACGACTTAAATAGAGAACATCCAAGCTTCATTTTCTGAATGCCCAACCTTACTTTCTACTTCTGCTTTTCCTTTTCGGCTTGTATTCTCTATTTGAATTTTGAGCAAGCTTTCTCAACCACTTTGTTTTCATCATTGCTTTCCCGCTCCATGCCACCAGATTCTTGATAGATATGTTTTCCTAAATGAATTCCTGATTAAAATTCAATGGCACAGACATATGATAGTATATTTGTGTAATGAATTGATGTCTTTGCTTTACACATAAAAAAGAATGTGAAAGCATATCATTTAAGTTATTAAGTTAAGTATGTTATTTAAGAAAGTAAGTTAATTAAGTTTTTAAAGTACATTATTTAAGTTATTAAGTTATTTAAGTATGTTATTTATGAAAGTATGTTATTTAAGCTTTTTAAGTATGTTATTTAAGTTTTAGGAATGATTAAAATACAATCTTTTAAGCTGAAAGTGAAATTTATAAGCTACATAACAGCATAATTAATAATAGTTAAATGTCAGAAGCAGTCTGTATATCCATGAACTGATGAATAGGTAAACAACACATAGTATTTAGTCACAAAGGAGTACTACTCTGCAGATAAATTTTAGATATTTGTAGGAAAATGGATGCACCTTGAAACTGTGATGTTAAGTGAAATAAACCAAACACACAAGTTTAAATATCATGTTGTTTCTTTCATATGAGAAACCCAAATTATAAATAAAAAGCAAAACAAAAGATAGATAATGGGAAGTAGGGAAATACGTATTTCACAAATGGGAAAGGAATCAAGAGATGGAGGGAGGAGGGAGGGGAAGGAAAGAGGATAAAAAAAGGAATTAAGATGCATTTTGTCCCTATGTTGACTCCACACAAGGAAAGAAAACATAATGTACTGCAAACATGTACTAATAAAATTAAATAAAAAATAAAATAGAATGAAAGCTATTGATAATGAACAACTTTGTAAAAGTATGTTCCTTTTTAGTATAATTTATTCTTATGAATTACATATATATTTACAACACAGTGATTGCTGTTATTGTATATGTTACATAAATAAGTCAAATCATATGAAAATTTATCAATTCATAAAAAGATATACCAATGTAATGAAATTTTTATCTTTCAAAACTGTTAAAAGCTCTTTTAAATATAAATTATTTTTAACATGTATTATTAGTGTAAAATATTTTAATTTCATTTCACATGTGGAAATAATCTTCAGCTCTTTAGCTGATAGACATGAACATAATTATTGACTTGTTCAACTAATTTAATAGAATTAAATACTAAATACATTTTGTGTTTAATTCCCAGAGGTCAGACCTCTTAGACACATTGATAGTGCCAATGATTAATTTTCTCAGACAGGGGAACTGTATCATCCTCCAAGAGAATACATGTTTGAGAAAAGATCACACTGATTTTGATCAAATTGATCTTTTTAAAACTTGTGTTGGTATTCAAATACTTGAAACAACCTTCAGGTTGTAATCTTATTTGCTTATTAAAAATAAACTGTTTTTGCCTTAATGTCAATAATGTATATGTAAAAAAGTAAATGAACTCAATGTTTTCTCTTGTATCATGCAATATAGCAGATATTCCTTCACATTTGTTTTTCATAGAAAGCAAAAGTTGTTGCTTTTTGCATTGTAGTGACTAGGGACATATAGAGAACAAAAATATGTACCAAAGTGGAAAAAAAATAAAAGATGAAAGGAATATCCTACTGGGGAAATGAGTAACAAATAAAACTTAGTCATTCAGCCCAGCAAGATGGAGAATAAGGTCAAGCGTAGAGCAGAGCAAGATGATTAAAGGGATTACATAAAGTTAGGAAGCAGGCCAGGCTCAAAGATTCTTCCCTGGTTCACAGGTTGTTTTCAGCTTTGCTGCATTCTGTCATCCTGGAGAGTCAAGGAAAACATAACAGCTCGATCCCCATACTATACACAAGAAAGGCAAATCTGTGAGAGCTCAGCATTTTCTCTGGGTAAGGGACAAGTGTTAATTCCATCAAGATCTGTCCTAGTAGATACATAAACTCAGGAGGTAAATATTCCTCTTGCCATATGAGGAGAAAGCAAAGGGAACGATGGTGACATAGCTGAGGGTGGAGTGGGACAGTCCATCCCCGGGACTGCATATATTTGGGTGGCATTTGTTGACCAAGAGAAAAATTATATTGTAACGATTTACTCCATTTTAGCAGGGTAAAGATTCAAATACATTGAATTTTTAATCTTCTGCTTTTAGTAACATTGTAGGTTGCTATAATTATTATTTAATAAGTAATTGAAAAAATTATCTATATTTTTCCATACATCATTTTAATTTAATTTTATGTAAATTAAAATATTCAGATGTTGGAGGATGGCAAATTGTAGGACTACCCCGAGCTGTGTGAACCCTAGCTATGCCACTGGGAAATAATTATTTTAAAAGACACTTTCCCCAACATAGTATATCTAAATGATAAAGGTAATATTAATAAAAGGAATAAATCATAAATTGTATAAAGTGCTTATAACTGTAAGTCAGACACTGTTCTTAGTACTTAGACAATGAATCCTCATTTGACCCCATGAAAAATACCCTAACTCAGTGATGGCAAATCTTTTAGAGACAAATGTCAAACTGCAACCCAAATACTGTGACGTCTTAGTTCAGAGAAATATAACTCATACATTAACGTCTCTTATTTCAAAAGGAAAGCAAATAACATGTATGTCATAGGTTTGCCACCACTGTTGGAGTGTTGCATATCTATTGAAAACTTCTGTGCCCAGACCCAGTAAGCCAATGGAGGCATCAGTGAGAAGGGAGGACATGGAGAGAGAGGTTCCACTCTTATTCCTGTTTACAACAGAAAAAGTGAAATCACAGGGATTTCACGAACCGTGGAGCCACTGATGACTCCAAAAATTCCACTCTAAGTTTTCAGCTCTTACCCGCTCTCCAGGGATATTTCTGGCCATAAGAACAGAGCTGATTGTAGACTGATCTGTGTTTCCCAGTAAGTTGACTCCTGCCTGTAGAATGGCAGATTCTTTGTCTCCAACTCTCTTTACTTTCCTCCACTGAAAAGTCTGATTTGCTTAAGCCAGACATGTTACTTAGTCACTAATCTTGTCCATTTTACTGATACGGGCTATTTTCTAGTTTTCATCTTCTTGAGAATGTATTTCATAAAGTTGAATATATTTGTTAAACACTTCGGGTACCCTTGATATATGCCTTAAGGCATGGACTGAAGCAAAATGAAACCAAGGACCTAAATAAAATGAAACCGAGGAACTGAGGCTCAGAGCTCACATCTGGAAAGGATCACTGAACGGATTAGTGGTGTGGAAATGGAAGGAGATCTGGAGAAAAGAGGAGAGTCCAGCATGTTACAAGAGGATGACTCAGATGACACACACTCTGGTCACCTGCCTACTCAGCGGCCTGGTGCCTCTTACTTGTAGGCAGATAGGTTTGACTGCTGGGTTGATTACACTGATTTACTTTAAGGATTTGGCCCCAAATACAGGGCGATGTCATGACAGAACTAAAGAAGGATTGAGGAAAAAAAAGAGTGCTTTGGGTGGTAGAGAATAGTTTTGCAATAATTAGCATAGAAAGGGAGCTAATGTGCCCTCAACTTTTTATTTTAGTTAAATCTTGACTCCTGTGATAATTGTAGCACTATCCTTTGATGGTGTGCGGTCTCCTCACACAAATGAATGGTACCTCTGTCTTCCTGTTCATATGGAATAGATGCCTTCATTTACATTTGATTTTCAGAATTTGGCATGTAATAATTATGTGTTAATTCGAGTTGAAAAACCCATGGTTTTTGCCTGAAAATGGCCTCATTCTTCTTTATACATGGCTATATTCACTTTTCTAGCTGCCAGAGATATGACCTTGAATAGCTGAATTATTTTCTTTTTAAAATACTTCTCCAGGTATTGTGAAATAATAATACACAACAAAATCTTCTTATCCAACTGATGCACTTGTCAAGTCCTTTTCAATTCAGAAACTGATTCATAATTTTCTTTTCTTTCTTGTGATACTGGGGATTGAACCAGAGCCTTAACACTAAGTTACATCCACAGGACTTGGTTTATTTTTTATTTTGAAACAGGATCTCACCAAACCTCTAAGTTTCTCAATTTGAAACTGAATTTCCAATCCACCTACATCAGCCTCCCAGAGTGCTATGATTGCACCAGTCAATATGTGTGAAAGGAAAAATAATTATTAAATGCTAGAGAAATAATACCAATAAAGACTATATACAAAGGTGAAAGGACAAACGATGTAAAGATATTTTTAAATTCTTCAAACTTCTTCATGGAAAGTTTTATTATAAGATTGTGTTGAGTATTTAGAAAAAAAGAGCAAATATGTAATTCTGGGAACATTTTTATCAAGTTTCTGTGTTACTTAGAATACCAGTATAAGAAACAACAACCTGGTTAGACATCAAAGACTTATTTTGCCCTTTTGTGAAAATGATCCTGAAGAATCTGCAAGAAGCCACATGATCATGCTTTCCCTATTTTCTCAAGTGTTAAAGATGGAAGTTTAATTTTATAATATATTCCAAGACCTTCTCTCCATACTTGTAGCCATATTCATGATGCAGGCAACAGAAAAAACTGAAACATGTCCTGTGTGTAAATTGCAGAATTAAACTTTGGGACAGAGTTATTTTTATAAAATGGTGCTAAAATAAAATGGGTTATTTTTTCTTATTAAAAATAGCATTAGTATATTTAGTGTACAATGAAAGATAGCCTTACTCAAAGAATTTGTCCTTTGTTCCCACAATTCACCCATATGAAATTCCTTTTAAAGTTTTTGGTAAATCTGGACCATGTATCTGGATTCGTTAAATATGGATGGAAGTGATTTTTTTTTTTTTTTTTTTTTTTGCGGCACCAGGTATCGAACTCACAGCCTCATGCCTGCCAGACAGGTGCTTAGGAAGTGATTTTTTTCTGCCTAGAGTTAGGCCCATGAAAATTCACCCCTGTAATTTACTGTAATTTTCCCCTCTGCAACTGAATAGATTAGATTCAAGCACCATGGACACGTTTGCAGTCATATGTTGACGATTTCAAGGTCAAAATATAGACAGTACTCAGATTCTGGAATCACAGTGTAAGGCAGGCCAAATAACCACTGATGTGATCAGGAATTGCTGCAGTGAACTTTAATATGAAGGAAAGACAAATTCGCATTGTGTTTTAATTACAGATAGTGTTCTCCTGTTAATTAAGGGAGCATCAACTTAATGGACAAAGGTTTTTTTTTTTTGCATCACTGCGGATTGAACTCACAATCTCATTTTTGTCAGACAAGCCCTTAAGTCACTGAGCCAAACTCCCAGCCCTTGTTTTTTGAGGCAGTGTCGCACTGTGTAGCTCAGGTCTGCCTTGCCCTCGCGTTGTAGCCCAAGCCGGCCTCGAACTCACAACGCTCCTCCTACCTCAGCCTCCAGAGTGCTGGGATTAAAGGCGTGCCCCACCAGCTCGGCTGGACAAAGGTCTTTTTAAAATAACATCTTGAAGCCGGGAGTGGTGGCGCACACCTTTAATCCCAGCACGCGGGAGGCTGAGGTAGGTGGAAAGTTGTGAGTTCCAGACCTGCTTGGGCTACAACGCGAGCACAAAGCCGGCCTGAGCTACATAGTGCAACTCTGCCTCAAAAAACCAAGGCTGGGAGAAAAATCTTTGTATGAAAAATATAAAGCTTGGGAAACTTCAAACACCATCTCAAGAATCTCAACATATAAACCATTGTAAACTGTAATATTGTAAGAAAACAAAACTTTCCTCTTATGTCAATTTTTTTTTGTGGCACCGGAGATTGAACTCACAACCTCGCGCCTGCCAGGCAGGCACTTAAGCCACTGAGCCAAACGCCCAGCCCTTTATGTCAATTTTTTATTCATAATGAATAATGCACAGTATATGGTACTATGATTTGCTTTCAGATATTTTTCAACTGCAACAAAAACCTGAGTCAAGGTTGCCTTGGGGCTTAGGAAACTGATGGCAGGGCTAGAGTCAAGAATAGATTTTGTTTCTTTCCTTGCTGACTTTTCCTTGAGAACTGCTAATGAGCAAGAAGCACTGTGAAATGTCCTCTCTGACAGCCTCTGTAGCACAGGTGGTGTACTCCTCTTTTACTTCAGGGCACGGATGATTCCTTGCAAATCCTGCAGGACAGCAAATCCCAAGGGGGGAGAAACCGAGTTTCTGCCTGTGGCAGCTTTAGGTGGTCCCCTGTGAGCAAGCCTCCCGAGCACTGGTTCACGGACCACCTCAGCACCAGCAGCGAGCTTGTCCTCCTGGCTGCAGAGGCGGGTGATCTGCTGGAGCAACAGATGGTGACCCAGGTGGCATGTCTATTGTTGATAGCCACAAAAGTATTTCCTTTTTTCGTGGAAATTTGAAGTCCGTCCTCCCCTTTAGGCATTTCTGAGAGTGGATCCTTAGCAGCCGCCTTTGGAGCAGGCAGGTTTCCCTGTCTTCCAGGCCCCAGCCCCAAGGCGGGCTCCAGTCAAGTGAGCAGGCAGGGTTGAAACAGGGCCTCCCTGCTGCACTCAGAACACAGCTGGGGGCCGCTGTGCGCTCCGCGCTTCCCCGGACGGCCGCGAGGGGGCGCGCGGGCACCGCCGCAGGGAGGCAGCGGCCTGGGTGGGGGAGGGCGGAGGCTGTGCCGCCCGCTAGGGAAACGGGGCGCTGCGCGGCCGGGCTGTGGGTTCCGCAGGTGCTGCCGCCTGCGAGGCTCCGGTCGTGGATCCTCCGTCAGGTTTGGAGCTGAAGTAGTGAGTACAGAGAGGCCTCCCCCGCAGCAGCCGGCTGGGGCTGGGCTCGGGCGGCGTCTCCCTGAGTTCTCCGTGTGGAGGGCGCGGTTTTGGGCACGAAGCACTTTACCGAGGGCGCGGGGGCTCCGGGAGCGCGGGCCCTGGCGCGGTGGCGGCGGCGGGAAAGTGGGTGCGGGGGCGGGAGTGGGCAGGGGAGGGAAGGAAGGGACGCGAGGTGGGTTTCGAGATGACCACTTTCCGAATGCAGAGAATTGACAGGTTTCAGCCAGGACTTGTCCGGACTCAGGCGCGGTGTCAGACAAGTTTCCCGAGCTTGGAGGGAGCGAGGCTTCCTTCCAGGACCTGCCCTGCGGTGCCACAGAAGCCCAGCCTGAGCCTGAGGCTGCGGAAAGCGCGCTGAGGTCCCCAGTGCCCGGTGTCTGCACAGGCACCCAAGCTGCGAGGACTGTGAGATTCTGTATTCCGGGAAAGGTTAATTTTGTCAGTTTTGTGATCTGGATTTCTGTTTCAGTTTTTAAATTACGTTTCACTTGGACAGCATGCAAGGTCTCTCTGGATTTGCGTTGTTTACGTTGTATTTTCAGGTCACTTCTTCCTTGCGCGTGTACTGAGTGATAGACTCATCCATCCAGTTTCCTATTTTCCTATTGTAAGAGAACTGTGACATTTTTCAAAATGACCTTGATAAGTTGGTTAATTTTGGATACACATGTAATTGAAATATTCGTAATTCTAGGAAAATTATAGGGTTAATACAAAAATCTCACCGTGTCCAGCTGTACCAAGACATGAAACGTGTTTTCAGGCTGCTAAAGGAAAGCAGTGTGAAAGTGGCAGGCAGAAGTTATTCCGACTAGCAATTCCAGTTATCCTTATAACTAAAATTTTTCAAGATGGATTGAATGAGTTACCTGTAATAGTTTACCAAAAGAAGGACAAGGGAGAAAATGATATATTAAGTATGTTGGTATGATTTTCAGTACATCAGTTGCCTTAAACTGCAGGAGAGATGTATGCTAACATAGAAAAGAAAGGCACCCAGCAAATAACCAGTGGCTTTTCTAGATCACTCTCTTTCTGCACTTGACAATCGCTAACACCTCCTGTCTCCTCTCCACTTTCACCTGTGCCTGAGGTGATTGCACTTCAACTCAGCCTCTGGGCTCATCATTGTCCAGAAGAAATGTAGCACAAACAAATCCTGTTTATGATGCTAAATAACATTAGCGTTAAAAAAAATAAAATAAAATAACTGGTTTTACAAACTATAATACCACGGAGTGCTTTTTGGTTAAAGGTTTTTTTCTGGGCTAAGTATTTTGTTGCTATTTCTCAATTACTTTCATCTAAACTTAGGGTGAAAGTAATAGCAAAGTAACAATGAAAACAGGAAGGTCCTGAATTACTAATTTTAGGCTTTATCACTCAATCATTTTTTTCCCCTTTTGCACTGAACATTCCTAGAAAGCTATCACTGCATTCCAGGAGACTAAAGCAGGAGAAAATGAAGAGAAATGTGATTATGATGATAAAAAACAAAGAAAGCACTTGACTGCTCTGTTGAAAGTTAGTGGGTTTCCTTATCTGTTGTTATTTACCTTCTGCCTACTTCAGTTTCCTTTCTGGATTAATTCCACCCATCCAGCTGTGTTGCCCCTTGCCTTCCAGAACCATAACAGTTCATGTCATTCTGATTTCCCTAGAAGGTTAAGGACCCTTATTATCTCTTGTCTTGTGTATTACATGTTGCTTCCTTTAATTTTAAATTCCTCAAAGGCAGGAGCAAGAAACTCACCTAATTTGCAGGTATGTTTAATAAAGAATGCCTGCTAGCTAGCTGCTCAGCAATTGTTAACATCAGTAGTTACATAAATCACATTGAATGTGAAACTCCCATTTTGATCTTGTATCATAAATAATTTATTTTCCAAGGTAAACATTTAAATAAAGAATACAAATAACTTAATTCATAAATTAATAAATAATTTTCAACTCCTCTACTCTCCTTTGACATACAGTGCATTTCTTGCCAGTCACTTAATGAAAAGTTCCTGAAGGCATTGTCCTGTCCTGGGGACACAGGCTGGCAGATCTTCAGTCTTGGAAGCAGTCTGTTAGTCCAATAATGAAGGAAAAGTTCCTGATGAGTTCCACCTGGACTACTGTCCAGGCACAAATGCTGTTCTGCTTGGCATTGAGGTACCTCCTGATCCTCCAGTAATAGCTCTTCAGGCTCAGAATGGTCATGGTGTCCTCCGTGGTCATGACTTTGTCCTCCAGTTTTTCCTGCAGGATCGTTGACTTCAGATGACCCATCTGCTGATGGAGTTCGACAAGGAGGTTCTCCACAGTGGTCTCATTCCACACAGTGGTAGAGGAACTTTTTCTGACAATACCGAAGATGTTCTGAAGCATCTCTCGGATGACAAGAGCAGCCTTCTCCTTCTGGAACTGCTGTGGTTGCTTGATGTCCTCAGGGAATTTGAAATCCATCCTGTCCTCCAGGCAATATTCAGGCTTTCCTTTCACCTGCTTCAGAAGCTCCAGACAGGCCAAGCTGCTGCTGCGCTGTTGTCTTTGTAGTTGAAGCAAGTTGTAGCTTAAGGAAAGAGATGTGGTGAAGGACAACAGGAGAGCCGTTTGGAGAATACACCTGTTGGCCATGATGAAAACCGGAAAGGTGTTGTCCGTTAGCTGCACGATGGAGCAAAGTCTCCAAAAGTCTGCAGTGTGAGTGTCCTTCCTCCATGGGTATGGGCTGTTTATATGGGATGGTCCTCTCTGTTTCAGAGGAATTTCCCACTTTCAGTTCTCCCTTTCAGTTTTCCTGTCTCATTTTACTACATTTGACCACAGTTGGGGCTTCATGTGTAGTAGCAATTGGAACACAATTATAATTTATTGTTAAATTTGTAACAATTTTTCAAACTTAAAATTTAAGTTCCTATTTTATATAATATATGTGAGGGAGGAGATATATAAACTGAAGATTTCTAATATTTTGTTGAGTTATAGTTATTGCTTTAAAAAAATGGGAAAATGTCCTAGGAGGAAACAAAGGACAACAATGGATTTGAGAACCACAGAGCCCCCTGATAACCAAGAGTCATTAACTGAGAAAGCAATCACAGAATTCTAGAAGACCCTGGGTAGGGTTTTGCACATTGTGAGAGTGGATTAGTTGGGAGGTTGATTGTAAAATTCTGAGAGTCCTTAGAATGAAATTTTGACACCAAGCAACCAAGATTTCTTTTAGTCACTGAGAAGAAGCTGCTGCAGATTGAGTCAAACTTGAGCACAACAGAAATAATGGGGACAAGGAAAGATCATTTTAGGGCAGTGTTGGTGAACCTATGGTACGTATGATGTTTTTCTTTTAAGACAAAAGATGTTACCATTATGAGTTGTTTGTTCTAAACTAACCCCTCAGTAGTCAGCTTTAATAGTAGTGTTGGCACTTTGCCATAAATAAGTGGGTGTGGGTTGCAGTTTGGGCAGTTGTCTCTAAAATGTTTACCATTGCTGCTCTAGGAACTGAACAATTCAGAAAACAAGCTGCTAAATTTTTTAACGTTTCACAAAAGCAAGAGAAAAAGTTACTTGTGGAGAGGCCACCATTACCACTTTATAGTTCTACGCAAATGAACAACAGAAAACTGTGAAATGTAATCTAATCCAGATTTATCATTAGGAAAAATGAGTAGTAGACTAATTTATGTACAAATGATGAAAATATCTCAGAAATACATGCGTAAGTCACTAAGTGTCACATCTGGTCATCAAAAGAGTTTTAAAATACTGAGAATTTATCTAAAATAATCTAAACCAGAATTATAACACATCAGAAATGGAGTCACAGATGTGGGAAATTGCCAGAAATGAAATAGAAAACTAAATATTGGTAAATTCCACAGAGTCACAAGAATGGAGAACTTTGTGATAAGCTCCCATTAGAAAATGCTTCAACTCAGAGAAAATATTAGCAACTAGAATGAAGCAGTACATAAAATTATTATGTACTGACTAAGAGAGAGTGCAAACTGTTTGAAGTTAATGGGTTTCTGTAACATTATATGGAGCTGATTATGAGGTAAAAAAACCCAAAAGCTAAAAAATATTACAGAATATTCAAAATAATGGTGGAAGGAAGGTGGTCTATTTTGGGCAAATTCTAATGCCAGAAACTGCCATAGAAAATATTGATAAATGTGAGTATAGATTATAAATTTTAATGTGATAGCGAGGTACAAAGCTCTAAAGTCAAAGAGAAAAAGCAGTATCCAAAGCATATTTATAATCACAATGAGAGGAATGATTTTCTTCTCTTTCAGATTGCTCTGAAAATTAATAATCATTCAATACAAAAGCTCATCAATGGTCAGATTCCAGGTATAGAAATCTAAGGGGCCAATGAAGATAGGAAATCTTGCTCAATGTTAAAGATATACAAATGTAAGTTAAATTATTAATGAAGAAGTCATTTGTAAGTAATCATATTTTCAAAGAGCCTGGGAATAGGTATTGTAATATACTTCACAAAAGTATAAATTTATTCAACCCCACTGGAGAATTGGAATGGTTAACTTTTTTAAATTTCTGGAACAGTGTCTCCCATTCTGCATGAGAACCCGGGTGTGACTGTGACTGCACATCAGGAGGTGGGGTCTGTGCCTCCTGTTGCTGTATCTGAGCAGATTTCTGTGAAAGAGCAGCACTCCATGATTTTCTGAGGCTCTATCAGAAATGATGCTGTAATTTCTGCTTTGTTTGTTACTGTTATTCAGCCACCATGTCAGTGGTCTTACTGATCTGAGCCTGCTTTCCTGAGGAAAGCTCTAACTAACTCACAATGAGGGACTATGTGGAAACAGGCAATGTATTTCAACCTTTAAAATTTTAGGCAATGGAATTACCCGTTTAATTTGCAATACCATTGCTAGAAACAACTTATACCTCTTCCTATATAAGAGGGGTGTGAGTTAGTGAGTGTGTGAATTTTTGTGTTATACATATATGAAGCATCTGTAAATGTTTGTGGTGCTGTGATATTAACAAAGGAAATACACATCGATAAGATAAGTGCTAAAACAATGTGGCATGGACAAAATGGAATACTATTCAGTCATGAAAACAAAGATTAACTGATATGGACCAATGTCACAAATATATGTAGTGAAAAGAGCAATTCATATAATGGATAGGCTGTTACTTCTTCTGGAAATTAAAAAAAGTATGTATCAGCATGCTGATATATGCATATTATCTTTCACTTTAGTCCTACTCTCTCAAATATAAATACAGAGCAGTTGGTGGAAAGGATAATGCTGAAGAGAGGAGAATGCAGTGTGATAGCAAAATCTATTGCTTTTTCTTAGTACCTACATAAATATTTGTGAGTGAGGTTTTTCCTATGATAAGAAGAAAGAAAACTCTAGGGTGATAGTGGCTATAGCTTTCTTCTCATTTGAGTACACTTGAGAGAATTTAATGTTACTGAATTTTAATTTTTCCTGTGTTGTATTTACATTTAAAAGTTTTCTAAAATGAATGCAAATTACTTGCATCTTTACAAAATAGAATTCCATAAGAGAAATGAAAGATTTCATCCAGCAGCCTCGTCGGGTGACTATGATTCTCACAGTCTAAAGATATGTTAAAGATGGTCATATACTTAGGATGTTCCAGTACATACCTTCTAAATTAGTGAGTGCTTGCTAGAGTGATATGTAGAAGAGTGGAAAGTGTCTGTCTGTAGGCTGGAGTCACAAAGGATCCTGAAGAGGGTTGGACCCATGTTAATGTCAAGTGCAAGTCCATCAGAAAGTCTGAGAATCCACCATGGGAGACCAAAGGGTCTTTGCCAAAAAGGCCCAAGGTCCACTACTGGAAGCTGACATGTCAGTGCCAAAAGACTGAAGGATTTGTGCCAGAATGCTGACAGATCTGCACTGGAAGCCAGGAGGCGACATCTAAGATGAAGATGAGGATAGAAAGTCCCATGAAGAAACAAAACAGTCAAAACTCTTAAACACAAACAAACACACAAAAAACTGCCAAAACTCCTCTGGAGAAAAGCAGTTCTCAAAGACGCTCCTCTAAGAAAGATCAGCTGAAATTCTTCCCTCCAGTTTTCCATTTTATACCATTCTGAAACAGTTCTCCTTAATGTGAGTCTTCCATACCTAGAATCATGTTGACTTAGTTCAGCTGGGCATTCCCCATCCAAGATGACAATTGGTTAGTTAATTAGTCATCACATCTCCCAAAGGCTGCATTCTCAGTAGGGAGTGATTGGCAGATGGCAGAGCCTGTAGAAGCTGTGGCCTAGTAGGGGCTCCTTAGGCCAATGTACCTCAAGCTCTTTAATGAAAATGAAAGGGCAGCAGCTCTCCATAACTCATTCCTGGAGGGAAGTATTACTGTGATACCAAAGACCCAACTGCAAAGGAGAACTACAGGCCAACCTCCCTTATGAATATACATGCACATATGCTCAGTAAAATACTAGCAAACAGAATGCAGCAAGTCATCAAGAAGAGTATATATCATGACCAAGTGGGATTCATCCCAGGAATACAGTGATGGTTCTACATATGCAAATCAATAAAGGTACTGCACCATATCAACAGAGACAAAGAGAACGATCACATGAACATCTCAATAGATGCAGAAAAAGCTTTTTGACAAAGTACAACACTCATTGTTGATGACATCCTAGAGAAAATTGGAATAGATGATCTCTACATTCTGATAACATCATACTAAATGGACAAAAACTGAACGCTTTCACCCTAAAATCAGGAGCAAGATGAGGATATCTACTATCACCACTCCTATTCAATATGGTTCTGGAAATGTTAGGCAGAGTAATTGGAAAAGAGACACATATAAAAGGAATAAGGATAGGAAAGCAAGAAGTTAAATCATCATTATTTTGAGATGACGTCATACTCTACACGGACTCCCAAAAGTCCACCAATATACTACTAGAGGTAATAAGCAAATTCACCACCATTGCTTGATACAAAGTCAACACTCAAATCAACAACATTCCTGTTCACAAACAACAAACGCACTGAGAGAGAAATTATGGAAACAACACATTTCACAATAGGATCCAAAAAATGATATACTTAGGAATCAATCGAAGAAAGGGCCTAAAAGATCTATATATTGAAAATTATAGTGCTGTTAAAAAGGAGCTAGAAGAGGATATCAGAACATGGAAAGATATCCCTTTCATGGATAGGAAGAAGCAACATTGTGAAAATGGTCAGTTTGCCAAAACTGTTGCGCAGATTTAGTGCAATCCTGATCAAAATACCATTAGCATACCTCACAGATCTAGAGAAAACATTCAAAAATTCATTTGGAACTAGAAGAAACAGTGAATAGCGCCAGGGATATACCTTAGCAACACAGCACCTTCCTGGCCAACACAAGGTCCTTAGTTGGATTCCTAGTACAAAAAATAAACAAAAAACAAAACAAAACAAAAAACAACCTAGAATAGCAAAGGCAATCCTAGGCAACAAAGGCCTCTCAGAGGGGAATCACAATCCCTAGCTTGAAATTCTCCTACCAACTTTCTGTGATAGAATTAGCATGGTACTGGCCAAATACAGTCCTGAGGATCAATAGAACAGATTAGAAGATGCAGACAAAACTACAAAAACAATCAGGTACCTTATCTTTGACACAGGGGCCAAAAGATCTCTGAAAGAAAGGTAGCTTCTTTAGTAAATGGTGCTGGAAAATTTGGCATTCCACATGCCAAAGATTAGGTCCATGTCTATTACCATGCAAAATGGGTCCAAGATTTAAACATTAAAACAGAGTCACTAAATCTACTGGATGATAAGGTAGGTAGAAGTCTTGAAGACATAGGGTTAGGCAGAGAATTCATGAACAAAATGCAAATGGCACAGAATTACTTCAAAGAATCAAAAACTGGAATGTAGTGTTATTAACGTTTTGCACATCATAGAGGAAAAAATTTTAGCTAAGTGTCTCTCAGACAAAGAACTTCTATTTAGAACATATGAATTGAAAAAAACATCAGGCCCCTCAGTTGAAAGACACAGTCAACAAACAGACATCTGAGATGAATGTGCACTTCTCAGATGAAGGTATCCTAGTGGTAAATAAATACATGAACAAATGTTCCACATCAGTGGTCATTTGAGAAATGCAAATGAACAGAATACTGAGATTCCATCTCACTCCAGAAGGAATACCTGTCATGAAGAAATCAACCAAGAACTACTGCCTTTGGGGTATAGGGAAAAAGGAACTCTTGTCCAGTGCTGGTAAGAGTGTAGACTGGTTCAACCATTGTGGAAATCAGTGTGGAGATTCGTCAAAATGCTAGGATTGGAGGTCCTATTCAATTCAGATCTTTCCCTTCTGTGTATTTTTCCAAGAGAACTGAAAACATCATACCACTGCAATATATGTGCACCCATGTTTATAGTAGCATAATTTGTAATAGGTAAATCTTGGAAACAACCCAAATGCCCATCAAATGCGAAATGAATAAAAAGATGCAGTATGGTTGTACAATGGGGTCCTAGTGAACTATAAAGACAGATATACTGGAGGTTTTATAGGTAAATGGATGCAATTTGTGACCATACTTATAAGTGAAATAAATAAGACTCCCATTTCTAAACATTGTATTGTTTCCCTACTGTAAACAACTGAGAGTGAATTAAGATCCAAAATGTACAATAGGTATTGTTTAAGTGAAAGCAGAAGAAACTACTCAAAAGGAAAGAAAAACTGGCATGGGAGAAAGGAGAAAAGAAAGAACAGAACAGATTATGTATATATATATATATATATATATACCTAGGGTAGATAATTACAGTACTAATCTCTTGTTAGTTCATCAAAAAACTGGTTAGTGCCTGTGGGAGACAAGTGCCTTCACTGTTTGATCATTTTCTCATCCCTGTAGTTTGTAATCTGAACAACTGCTTTGAAGATAACAATATGCCGTGTATTAGCCATTGTTCATCTCCTATTATTTTGTTTTGGAATTTTATATCATAGTTTAGATTCTTTTTTGTTTTAAAATTAACAGAAATACATAGCTTTCTCTAGATCTTTTTGTCTTGGTTTGCGGTACTGGGGATCAAACTCACAACCTCATGCCTGCCAGGCAGGCGCTTAAACCACTGAGCCAAACTCCAGGCCCTTTGTCTTTGTTTCTCATGGTTACCACATCTTGTAATGTTTTGTTAAATAAATGTTACTCTTTTCACTTGTGCTCTTTTACTATAGGAGAGTTAGCCATGAGCCCTGTAAGTGGTGTGGGAAAGATACCTTTTTCCCCTTCTCTATATAAAGGCAACCAGGAGTCTCCCACTCTGTACACTGTCCCACAGTTGGAATGCCCCCAGACTTGGGTTCCTACCCACGCAACATCGTCCACTGTGTCCCATCAGGAACCTCCCTGCTAGACTTGCAAAGTGATCCTCTGAGATACAGGTGTCAGTAATCCCTAAGCCTGGATTTACTTTTGCTTTTGCATAGTAGTCAGTTTTCTGCCAAATATGTGTAATTCTCACAATCACTCATATGGGTTGTGATGGCAATTGTTTGTTTGAAGCCAGCTGGGTGAAGGAATACCTAGAGAAATAGTAGATTTTTGGCATGTCTGTGGCAGCCTTTCCAGAGGAAAGTAACACCTGAATCAATGAATTGTGGGGGGAAATCAACCTTTTCCAATATATCTACTCTGCAGTTCCAGCTAAAACAAAAAAGGCAGAGAAAAGGAAATTTTTCCTCTGTCATGAACCTGGAAGATCTATGCTTTATGTGAGTTAAAGATAGGGTTAAGAAACTTTGTTACTACATTCATTTGATAGCACTGTTGGGACTGCAGAAGTACAGAGTCCTTGGCCCTTTGGACTCCAAAAACCGTGCTACTGGCCTCACTATTGGATCTGGCATTGGACTTCGAATCGGATTCAGTTCCTGTGGTTCTAAGGCTTGCAGGGATGGGATGAACCAGGCTGCTGGCATCCAGGGGCTCCTGTTTGTGAATGGGCTCTTACGTTTTGTGGAGTTTATCAGCCACAGTAGTCATGGGAACCAATCTACTTACTAAATTCTCTTGTCTATTTATACATCTTTTTATCTATTTTATTGTTTCTGTCTGTTCAGAGCACTTTGAACACATAGAATTGCATCAGAATCATCTTTACCACCTCTACTAACACGTGTGTATGTCTTAGCCATTTTTCCTGTTTCCAGTTTCTGAAACAGTTTCTGCCTCTTTAAAGTGAAATAGCCCGAGGCAATGCTCTCTACATTGTAAAAACTCACCACTAAATTTAGTTTTACTTCAGAATCAGAGATTGCATCATGGACTGGGTAGTGTAAAAATAGCAATGAGAATGATGTAACAAATGAAAAGGAAACCAAATGTAAGCTGTTAAACTGACTTTGAAGAAGTGGTTAGGATTTTCCTCTGGTCTGAGAGCCTTGCAGAGGGGAGTGCTGAGAGGAGTGCATCTTGTCTTCACAGGTCAGAGGATTTTCCTGGTTGTCTGGAAGTTACTTACTGTTATTGTCCTGAAAACTTTCAACTTTCTGAACACAGGAAGAGAAGTTCGGTAATGTAAGATAGGCCCTTGTAGTCAGCTGGTGTGTTTACCAAGCAGCAATGGTTCTGTCTAGAATGTTAAATATTTCCTGTATCCTACATGTTGTAATAATCCAGTCAGTGGCTACTTCTGCCTGTTCCTTGTGAAGAATCAAACTGACACTAGAATTTTCCCTACCAGTTCTCTTGCAATGACCTCAGTTTTCCTGCTCACACACCTAGAGCATTAGAAAATAAGCCTGTAACCAGGTTCAAACAAAAAAACTAAAACATAAGAAGCCCTTACCATTCTGAGGACATTGTACAAATTAAAGCAATTAATCAATGTCATTGTTTGATATGTAATACTATAAGCATTGTAAGTCTTACAGATAAGGGCATTGGCCACAGACAGTCTACTTCCCTTTCCTGTGTGAAGATATCAGAACATAGCACCTTCCTCCTTGGATTCCAGTAGGAGTACTGAAGTCCTAGAGAATTTTTCTGTCATTGTGTAATCATTTTGAAGGAAGAAAAATTTTATTGTATTCCTAGCCCTTATTTTTTAATTATTGCTTATTTTTATAAAATAAATTATGCCAAATCTTTGATTTAGCTGTTTCTTCCAATGATCTTCACAGGTCTACCTCTTCTTTCATTGTCAATTCTGTCAAAGTATTTTGCATTTTCTGCACATTTCTGAAGTGCTGGTTACATGTAATTGTCTGTTGACTGTACTTCCTGTTCTGAACCTGTAACTCTGGAAATACAGCATGTCCATTAGAAAACTTGCCATTGTGGTCTGTAATTGATGTTTTGGGTTTTTTTGTGTGTTTTGCAGGAATCTGAAATTTGTATCCTTAGTCATTAGCGTAGTAATTCATAAGAAATGTGAGAATCTTCATTTCTCCATATTTTCAACACTTGTTATTTCATTTTTTTGAGTCCAGATTTTTTTTTTTTTTTTTTTTTTTTTGCGGCCCCGGGGATTTAACTCACAACCTCGCGCCTGGCAGACAGGCGCTTAAGTCACTGAGCCAAACTCCCAGACCTGATTTTTTGAGGCAGGGTTGCACTATGTAGCTCAGGTCGGCCTTATGCTGGCGTTGTAGCCCAAGCCGGCCTCGAACTCACAATGCTCCTCCTACTTCGGCCTCCCGGAGTGCTGGGATTAAAGGCTTGCACCACCATGTCCTGCTGACTCCAGATTTTTTAGAGAGGTTGCATTTCTTTCTGGTTTTGATTTGGATTTCCCTAGTAAATTTGTCAGTCAGACTTTCAGATGCTTGTTGTCCTGTGTCCATTTGTGTATTTGCTTTGGAAAAATGCCATTCTCTTGGTTATTGAGTTTTACCGGTTCTTTAAATGTTTTGGATACTAGACCCTTATGAGTTCCATGATTTATACATATTTTCTATTTTCTACAAGTTGAGTTTTTATTTTACTTTTGAATATGTTTTTGTGAGATGTGAGCTTTTGGTCCAACTTCATTAATTTGCATGTGAAAATCAGAGTATCTCAACTGTATTTGTTGAGAGATTTTCTTTATATCTTGGATTAGATGTTTGTTTGAAGTCATATGACTATGGATCACGGGGCTTTTGTGTGAAGTGTCAATTCTGTAATACTACTGTATGTAACTTTTTGCCAGTAGTGAAGTTTTTAAATTACTGTTTTGTAGTATGTTTTGAAATTAAGAAGAATAAATTGCCCATTTCTGTTTTTATTTTTCCAGATGGTTTGTTTTGTTTTTTTCTTTTTGTGACACCGGGGATCAAACTCATAACCTCGCACCTGTCAGACAGGGCTTAAGTCACTGAGCCAAACTCCTGGCCCTGGTTTTTTGAGGCAGGGTCGCACTGTATACCTCAGGCCAGCCTTGTGCTCGAGTTGTAGCCCAAGCCGGCCTTGAACTCACAATGCTCCTCCTACCTCAGCCTCCAAGTGCTGGGATTAAAGGCGTGCACCTCCACGCCAGGCTTTTCCAGATTGTTTTGCCTATCCAGAGACCCTTTTAATTTTATTAGAATTTTGTGATGAGCTTTTCCATTCCAGAAACCTGAATGATGGCATTTGATTTGGGAATGTATACAATATGTAGATCTTTTTGAGAAGTATTAAACAGTATTAAATTTTCCAAAGCAGAGCAGGGAAAAACAAATTGTCATGCACTCAGTTATCCACTTACTATTAACTAATAGCACTTCAGAATTGCTAACTGGGGGGGTACACTTGTGTCTTATAAAAATACTTGCTTATCAGTACTGGCATGTGGCAGGGCTAGGGAGAGAGAAGTGTTACCCTGCTGCCAGAAGATTCATAAGCCAAGCCAGAGCAAAGGACAAAGAAAGGAGCACTGTTTGCTCAGAAGAGATAGTAAGGCAGAATTTAATCTTTACAACAGAGGACTGTTGAATCTTAATGCTAGTGGATTGTTGCAAGAATAATTCCTGAAAAGCAACAGTGCTGAATTTAGGAAGAGTTTAGTTTATACAGAATTTAGAAGTGGGAGGTACAAAGCAAGTGACTAAATGTTACATAATTGGTTACATACATTGAGTCATATATTGACAGGCAGGTTAGTCTTGAAACAAAGGAATTGTTTATCATAATAAACAGTCTGGGAAGAAGGGGAGCAGACTCTGACAGAGTGAGCATTGTTAAGGGCATTACCATAAAATAGGAGCATTCTGGGGAGGGGCCCTTGAATTAGCCCAGGGAGCCTTGGGGTATAGGCAATTACTCTGACTCAGTGCTCATCATGATATAGGAAAAATGATCCCAGACCTCCAAATGACGTGGGGGAATGAAACTCCCAACCTACTGTATTGCGCGAGTTTGTGTTCTCTAAAATTGAAGAATGAATTTTAGGAACAACGGAGGGTAAGGGCAGAAGATATTTATTGAGAGAAAGAAAGCTTCTGTCTGAAGGACAGAAGGGGGCCCAAGTAGGTTGCCTGGGACTCTGTCAGTTTTAGTGACTTTTATAGAGTAAAACCATGATGGGGAAGACTGGGAACTCCCAAGGCAGATGGGCATAAGGTGGGACATAACCATGGTTAACCAATAAGATTAATTGCTCAGGTACAATTGATTAAATCAAGGACAAATAGGGAAGCGAGTCATATAGTAAGGGGGGATGCTTAATGATAATGACTCTTCCTGTAAAAGGGTGGGATGCTGACTCCTGACTTCCTCAGGGTGATATAGAACTATTTAGAATATCAATCCTTAGCATATGGGTGTATTTGTTTTGCCTTTTGTCTTGATATCTGGCCTGCAGCGAGAGGTGTGGGTCTCCTCCAAGGTCACCAAGACCTCTGGTTCTCTGTGCTGATTTCCTTTGAGGGCCTAGCCCTGTCTGACGGCCTATAATATTTCTGTCTAACTCAGTTGCCTGTAAGAATCAGAGGTATGCTGCTGGGCTGTAGACACCATCAAGGTCAATCGACTTTAGCAGAAACAGCAGAACAGTAACTTGGTCAGAGACCTCTAATTGATCATGAAATATCTGTAAGTTTGCCATCTCGTGATTGTGTTCCTACATTATAATTTTGCCCCAACAACCCGTCAAGAACAACAGCTAAGGCTCCCATTTCTCCCATATGAAAGTGGAATTCAACACATGGACTATTCAGAACCTTACCTATGGCTGCTGGCAGGCTCCCAGGTGGAGTCCCCAGCACTTGCTCATTGTTAAGAAGGGCAAACCTGTCCTGCAAGAAATACAGAGAGCATGGGGCCTGGGGATCTGTGAAAGGAGTCACTGGCACCCAGTTCAGAAAGTGACTCAGCATAGCAAGGTCACATTGGGTGCCCTCCCATGATTTATCCAATATTAGGTAGTCCTAATGATATAGGGAAATGATCTCAGACCTCTAAATGATATAGGGGAATGAAACTCCCAACCTACTGTATGTCTGGCGCGAGTTAGTGTTCTCAAAAATCGAAGAACGAATTTTAGGAAGAACGGAGGGTAAGAGCAGAATATATTTACTGAGAGAAACAAAGCTGTGTGAGGGACAGAAGGGGGCCTGAGTGGGTTGCTATTTCTAGGGACTTTTATAGAGTAAAACCATGAGGTTAGATGGGTCCAAGGCGAGGGAAGAATGGGAACCTGCAAGGTGGGCATAAGGTGGGACAACTATGGTTCACCAGTAAGATTAATTGCTCAGGTAAAATTGATTAAATCAAGGACAAATGGGAAAGCAAGTCAGGACATAAGCAGGGATGCTTAAGGACAATGACTCTTCCTGTAGGGGGGTGGGATGCTGACTCCTGACTTCCTCAGGATGATAGAGAACTATTTAGAATATCAATCCTTAGGATATGGGTGCATTTGTTTTGCCTTTTGTCTTGATATCTGGCCTGCAGCAAGAGGTATGTCTCTTCCAAGGTCACAAGACATCTGGTCCTCTGTGCCTGTTTCCTTGAGGGCCTAGCCCTGTCTGACTGCCTATAATACTTTTAACTAACTCAGTTGCCTGTAACACTAAAATGGTGTGAGGGCCCTCTCCGTGCCCGGCGCAGGCAAAGGGAGGCCCTTAGCCTAGCCCTGGAGTGGCACTAGATTCTGTGGAGGACTGAAACTGACCCTTGTGGGCAGAGAGATGGTGAGCAATGCCCAGGTTTATGGCTTTTAGGGCATGTATTAGGGAAGGAAACCTCTTGAAAGGAAAACGAAGAGGTCTGTGATACTTACTTCCAGCACCCCAGTCAATTAAGGTAGTAGGGTCCACCACGGAGCCTGACAGGGGAAAGGCTTGGAGCACAGCCTGCATCCAGGACACATGTTCACAGGGGTCTACAGCCTTCAGGCCTTTGGCCAGGAAATCATCTGGCCCAAATAGGGAAAACTCTTGTCTGCTCAGAATCAGTGTGCGACACCAGCATAACTCTGAATGAATGCTCTAAAGTTTCTGCGGAGGTTTTATTTCTTATTTCTCTTTTCATTTTAGTTGTAATTATTGCATTCTTCTTAGTTGGATTTGGATTATGTTAGTTGTTTCTTTTCCTTGTTCCATTTTTTTTTTATTTTCCTGGTTATTGTTTCTTTATTGGTATTGCTTGGTACTATTGTTCAAGTTCAAGATTTTCCCCTTTGACCAGCTCTCTGTCAGTGTTTATTCCCTCCTGCTTTTGACTCTTTTTGCTACTGATCATTTTTTGTTCTCTCTTTCTTATTATCTCATTTACCTCCCCCTCTTCTCTTCACCTATGTTATGGCATTTATGTTACAGTATAACTACATTAGAGAATAAGAATTAATGCTAATATAACTAAAGCAGTAATTTCAAATGCATGTGAGCATGATCCTGAATATAATTGAGCTTAGAGGAAACAATACTGCCTAGAAATATATGAAGAGGTTCTGATAATCTGACAGCCTCCCTCAATTTCTAAATATATTTTCATTCATCTGAATACCTCCACCTGCCTACATACTCTCTGAAACCCCCTCAATGGTAGGCCTTTACCTGAGGTATAAAAATAATTCCAACAGGGTCCAGCTTCCTGTATGAACCTACTGACATGTCTTAACTCCTTTCTTCCCAATAATGTACTTCTTTTCTTTTTTCCCTTCCTCTGCCCATTCCCCCACCCTCCATATCTCAGATCAGCTATAGATAGCAGTAGCATAAAATATGTAAGGGGTATTGACAAAGGGTGAATTCTCAAAACAAGGGTTAAGAGTTATGATTAGTGTATGCTTGAAGGTGTACATGCTCTTAAAAGCACTAGACATTTTCCCTTTATGTCCCAGATAACAGGGTGTAACCCAAATCAATTGAATAGTTTGATGTGGTGAACAATAACACTGAACAAATAAAGCCAAGTTAAATCACTGAAAATCAGAACCTAACCAAGAAATCCTCATATGATGGAGACCACTACAAAGTGGCTCTGAGCAGGATTTAAAATTAACTAATTGACTTTCTGTGTTTATCTGTGAATCTGTCCTAGGCCTAGGCCCCTTGTCTGGAGATGGACAGCAGATTCCTAGTAAATGAACCTCTATGAGTCACTGGTCCTGGCTGAGAACTGCAGTGACCTGTGATACCAGAGATACTGCAAAGGGTAAGATAAGGCCACAGCTGAGAACACCTGGCTCCAACCCCAATTAAGTAGATGGAGACTGTAGAGAGCGGTAAAGCTTCACAGCTGCCACCCCGCCTCTCTCCCCTGTGGGCATCTGGTGTGTCAGCCCACATTTCCCATGATCCTCTCCAGCCTAACCCGGAAATGACAACAGCCTATCCGTGCTCACCACACCCCTGTGCGATGACAGCTTCCGTTCCTGCTTCTATATAAGCTGTAAACACTTCCGTGATAAACGAGACTTGATCGGAACTGCTCAACTTGTCTCCATTTCTCTCTCCTCTTGCCCTGCCCCCATCCCCCATCCCGTCTCTCCTCCAGGCGAGACCCATGAGTTGATCCGCGGGCCGGATCAAGTGGCGCCCGACGTGGGGGCTCGACCCGTGAGGACGATTCCCGACGGGACCGTTCATAAAGACAAAGCCTTGGCCAAGGTGTTTCGGGACTCTGTCCCTGTGATCTGCGCAGACGGCCACCTTACGTCTCGCCCAAGTCACAGTAAGTGAACCGCATTCCATTTCCCCTTTCCCTCTCGGCATGGGTCAAGCATTAAGTAAACATCAGTTGTTCGTTAGCGGCCTCAGTAAGGCCCTCAAGGTGAGAGGAATTAAGGTTACGACTAAAGATTTATTGCTATATTTTCAGTTTATACATAAAGTGTGCCCTTGGTTCCCTTTGGAGGACTCCATTGACATTAAACGATGGAAAAGAGTAGG